>JASDQU010372475.1:48223-92575 GCA_032191745.1 Picea mariana
AACCTCTATCTCAAAAAAACTTCATTTAGGCCCTCAAAATGGCCTCGGAAGCGAAAACCTGCTAAAAATAGTAAGTTGCCAAAATGACCAGAAAACTGTTTTGAGCCATTTGGAAAAGGTGGGTGGCCCCCGCTATCCACCTGGATCAATTCCAATCCAAATGAGTCATATTCTAGAATCTTCAAATTAGATATTGTTTAAAAATTTTAAGCATGTTATACACATAGTGTATATAATGAAAATCGATTAAAACTCTATCTATACATATTCATCTATATTAAAAACAAATTATCTCAATTTCAATTTTATATTATCATAAAAGTAATAAAATATAAAATTATTGTTTATATTTTTTTATGATATTAATTCTAATTTATATGGTTTAAAAATATGTATATACATATTTTTCTATATTAAAACAATTTGTCTCAATTTCAATTTCATCTTATGAGAAAACTAATAAAAAATAAAATTATTGTTTATATTTCTTTTATGATGTTAATTCTTATTTATATGTTTTAATATGATATTTCTTTTTATGTATAATATATATTTGTTTAGTGTCTTCAATAAAAAAAATAAAACTATAAAATTATTATTTATATTTTTTTTATGATGTTAATTCGTATTTATATGGTTTTATATGATATTTCGTTTTATGTATAATACATGTTTTTTTTTGTGTTTCTTAATAAATTTAGAAGTATGCCGTGGATGGGGTGTCATCGAGCTTCTAAGACATGATGCAAGGACATACCAGTTATGGAGAAGTCACCTAGTGGCCGCCTACCCAAGGAATTCATAGCCTCTCACACCTAGAGTGCACTCAAATATTTAGTAGTTTCTTAATACAATAAAGGATGGGAGAAGGAATTAACCCCTCATACGATTCCATTAACACGACACAAGCATTCATGAATGCGCTCGAGTGGAAAGTTTTATGGGAACCTAGAGAGGCAGGGGATGGACATTTCATTGTTTTCTTTCAATAGAGGCACAATAGTGTAGAAGGTATACTATGTCTCAGGATATTGTGTCTCAAGAGTTTTTATCCCTTCCAACTTCGTCATGTCGGGGTAGGGTCTATGCCCGAAAAGAGTTCGGGGAGCCCACATTTTAGTGGGTAAACTTATTTTCATGGTCAGTTGTATCAAAGTGAGGTTAAAAGGAAAAGAACGCTGTAGTATCCCTTCTCAAAGTTCGGATCAACAACAAGACATCAACCACACTCCTTTTTGTTGGGGATGTAAAATTGAATAGTTTGGTAGGAAAGGAAGGTCTCTAGGTTATAACCCAAAATATCTACAAGGTGGACTTCTTTGGACACCTCACAACTTAGCTAGGATTATGACTCTTCACAGGTGACCAGGTTGCCACCTCCTCCCATCCGGTAGATGGGATCCCCTTAGAGGCCACCTCCGTGGACAAATAAAAAAGCATAATGAAGAGAATTCCCAGTGAATTATCAAGACGGTGTCAAGCACTAAACAGTTATTCTTTGAGCTGTGCAGCAAGGTGCAGGACGTGCATTTTCGCCTGGATCTGCTGAATCGAGGTCTCTCTCAGGGTTTTGTATTACGTATGCAAACATTAAAGAACAAGCTTGATGAATCCATTGGGACACATTCGGTTTCCCAAAGTGGCGGCGCTGCCTCTAGCGAACCACACAATTATGTGTAATAGATTTTCATAAGAGGCAATACAAACCCTCTTAGTTAAATAAATAAATAAATTTAGAAATATGAAAATATTCACATACATACATTTAAAATTTCATTTTCCATTTTTATAAATCATTTGTATTAAAAATATTTGTTTTAATAAATAGGAAAAGACATAAATATAATAATGAAACATTATAAAAACTTATGTAAATAAATGTTGATTATGACACATTGCAAAAAAATTCAATAATTATCCTTAATATAAATAAACTTTAACATTTAACTGAATTATTTTACATTTAAAAAAACAAGTATTCACACCATTTTAATGTCTTAATTATTATTTATTTTTATAAATTATCCCCACAACTTTGCATTAGCTTGAAGAAAAATTACAATAACTATGTTATTGGTTTTCTCAAAGGAAAACCAAACCAATCGAAGGATAGTTATTTGTTTGTTCATATGTCCATGTCCATATGTCCATATAACGATGAGAAGAAAATTAAACCATAAACTTCACAACGTAGCATACCATAAACGAAGGGTAGAGTATGTGGGTCTGGAAGTAGCGGTTCTAATACTTTGATGTCAAATAAAAGTGAGTGTGCATACATGGATGGGGTTGGTACAAAGGACACCCACTAAACAACAATAAGTTTCCATAATGGGAAATGGAAGCACCTAGAGCCCAAATATTCAAGCAAGGATGAGGGAAATTATCATTGTGTAAAGGAGGGACATCGACGAACTAGGACTAGATTTTAGTGGAGAAATCATTAAAAGGTCGAGGAGGGGATGAGCCAGGTGTGTAGGAATTGATCATGGGAGTGATAGGTGCACTCTCTCCCCGAGGCATTGTTCGTCCCTGTTTTATCTTCCCTGCCATCCTATCTTGGGGAGTTAGTTTAGATTGCGCAAGAGTAGAACAAAATTCATGGAGGGTAGATCATGAGGAGGGATCTCATATTGATTCTAGTGTCCAACTCGTATGATTCCTTCATTACCCAATCCACCAACAATTTTGTCTGCAGAATGTTTGACATATGAAGGAATGACTATTTCAATATTTGAGAGAAGAGATTGAATATGTTTTAGGATTCTTTCCATCCTGCAACTAAGCGATATTTTACTAAGAGGTGTTCCTCTGAAGTTTTTTGAGCATCTTAATGATCATATGATAATATCCTTTTATGATGATTTTTGAAAATCCTTCTCTGATGGCAATGTTGAGCCCTTTTTCAAGTGCTTGCAACTCTACAACATTGTTGTTGTCAAAGCCAATGTTAAATATAGAGAAGAATTCCATTTTCATTAAGAAAAATACCACCTAGAACAACATGACCTAGGTTTCCTTTGGAGGTTTTGTCAAAATTGAGTTTGAGTAAGTCGACACGGGGATTGCCCATTGTGTCATATAGTTAATTGAAGGAGTCAAGGGTTTGCAAAAGGAAGTGGAAGAGGGGTGGTGGAGGTCAAGGTATTTTAGGATAATTTCCTCTTAATTAGAGCATTCCTAATCTTGTTTCAACCATGGGGAAGTGGGAATCATTTATGGAATGTGCCTTTGATTTTTCTCTAGAAAAGGTTAATTTCCAAATGCATGTTATTAAAGATTCTTCAATTTTTTCCTTCCAAACTTCCTAGAGTATAAATTCTTGAAAGAGATAGCATGCACGATTGAGGATGGAGTTGGAGAAGGATGAAGTTATCCATTTTTCTAAAGTTTCAGACAAACTGCTTCTTATTCGGTCTAAAGTGACAAAATTTATGTCCCCTTTGTCCCATAGGTAAGAATACAACAGAGAAGAGTTCAAGGGGTGTTCCATGCATTCTCCTTTCTGACAGTAGAGTAAGAAAAAGGTAGGGACATGAAAACCTTGTCTAGGTAAATTGTCTCAAGTTAAGATTTTTCCGTTAGCTAGAAGCCAAAAGAAAAAAAAGAGACTTTTGGCCACAAAGTTTGCTACCATAACTTGGTCCATAAGTTCTGAGAAGGTCGATTATGATGTCTTGTTGATAGGATTCTTGGAGGTTGAATAATTCTACTGGATTGAACCCCCACTGGAGCTTGTCTTCCACTATTTGGATTCTCACTTTTCTGCTTGAAATCCCATTCCAAAGAGATCCCAATCTATCCATTTTAGAAGGAGAAGCCAATGGTATTTGAGAATACAAGTCCATAATTGATCCTTTGGGTCTAGGGGAAGCACGTATTGTTGTATCCATTTCCTCCCTATTGTGATCATGTTTTTTTATAAAGCTCGTAATTCTAGGAGGCTCTGAAAAGAGGGTAGTCGTTGCTAAGAATCATACCAAAACAGGGATTGGCAACAATCTTTGACCTCCAAAAAAATAGTGATGATGAATGCTATGCTTGTTATTTCAGGATGAATTCCATATCAGTGATCCTGAGATATGGATGATCCAGGTTGACATTGATGACCACCCACCTATTCAATTGGCTCAAAACACAATTTCTATCTTTGCAAATTTACTACAATTTTTCGAGTCCCAAACTTTTGGGGTTGTTTTGAGGCCCTAAATGACGTTATTTGATGTGGAAGCACCTATTGGATGTTGAGAGATTACATTGGGTTGTTAAAAGTGTGTACTCCTTAGTTATACCTTTCTTACAGGTTACTGAGAGGCCCAAACAAATATCATATGCAAAAGTTACTCCCTCGAGAAGTTGATGTACGGTCTACTCCAATTGGGTCCACAAACCTTTTAGCATTTCATTTTTTAGGGTTAGGGTTTTGGATGTTTAGGATTTTTTTATTTACGCTTTATGTTAAAAAGGCCTTTGGAGCTTCATTATAATCATCTTCTTTTAAATGAGTTTATCTATCACATCTCTTCTCAGAGATAAGCTACCACCATTATAGTGAGTTCATTTCACTCTATATTTTCTTTTACATTATTTGTGTGTTTCATTTTTTAATAGAAATTGAGTATTATTATATCTCTATGTTTCTATCCTATTTATTTGTTTCAGTTAGTTCCCTCATAAATCTAGATTAGTGGTATTAGAGCAATCTTCTCTTTATCTATTTCTCGGTGCATGTCCCTAACGAGTTCAAGGTATAATGCATTGGGAATCAAACTAGTTGAGCCTTTGGAAGACCATCCTTGTCGACCTCAAAGGACTCACATGGTGGAGGAAAAGAGAGATGAGGGAGGAGGAGATCATATTAAGTTGTTTCCCGCAAAACCCTTTCGGAACATAGGAATGAGAAGATGGATATTTTTTCCCAAATCCTTCGACAAATGGAGACAACAACATATGCATCTTTGTCAAGCGACCACTTTGGAGGTGCCTCCCCCTTCAAGGTACAATTTGATTTTTAGATTACTATATTTGAAGGTTAGATAGATGAAAATTCTTTGGAAAAGTGGTTAAACCTACTATAAGGTCATTTCTCTGTCCATAATTTTTCCAATAGGGAAAAGATCACCTTTACACTCCTTAAGGTTGTCCCCCCTGTCAGAAATTTGTGGGAGACTTACTGTGAGAAAAATGCCATATAGGAGTTTGAAATATTTGGTGTTGATTCCAATTGAGACTCTTTTATGGATTCCATCAAAGAATAATATTACCTTGTTGGAAACTATGACGACCAACAAATAGTGTTGGAGTTCAAAAATAAATTGTATATTTTGTGCACAAACACTGGGTATTAGAGACTCCGAGCAACATCTAGTTTAAAATACCATGGGGGTATACATAGGCACTTCCAAATTGAAATAGATTTTTGGGTTATCTCGTCGCTAGGAACCACTTATCGATATGCTGTCAAGATTGAGAAAAACTTTAAAGAGAGGAATAAGGGGGAATTGGGATATGTGAACATGTCACAACTTAAGGAGGGAAAAAGGAAGCCCCATCACACAAAACAAAGGAAAAAAAAAGGATGTACAACCTCAAGACAACCATTCTAAGCTGCAAAAAAATAAGGGTAATGGAAAGATCAAGAAAGATACTAGGAAGTGGTGTGAGTTCTATAAAATCCCCTGGAACAACACCGATTAATGTCGCTCAAAGAAATCATTGGTGGATCAGATAAAAGCATCATATTTTGATCCAGTCTTTGAATCTAATTAAAATCCAGACAAGGGGAATAATATCATTGATGCATATCCTAGTGCCACAACCATTGCCACCAATATCCAGCTAAATGAACCAGAAGAGTTGGAGGAAGGTGAGGGCCTTTTTCACTCATAGATGTGGGTGAAGGGTGCTCCGCTACATTTCATTGTTGATAGTAGAAGACAAAAGAACATCATATCAATAGAGATTTCCAAGCGATTTGAGTTTCCAAAAACACCACATCCACAGTCGTACAACATCAGGTGGCTCATCCAAGGACAAGTTCTCTACATCAACCAAAAATGTTTCCTTTCCTATGGAATAAATCCCTTCAAGAATGAGGTTTTGATTGATGTTTCCCCACTTGAACTTTGTGATGTTATTTTAGTCCAGTCATATATGTGGAAACATCATGTTGTATATGAGTCTAGACCTCGTAGTGTCATTATTATTGTGGGAAGACAAGTGTATAGGATACTAAAGGTATGTMCACCTACTACAATTTATTTGGTCTCACATAAGTAGTAGAGAAAGGTCATCTTCCAKACTGGAAAATTCTTCCACTTCATGATTCTCTCTTAGAGTGAGTGGAATTTCACAACCACAACCATGGCCTCCGCACAGAGCTCCTCTACACAGCAAAATCAAGTGGATAAAGTTGTGGGGAAATATGAGGACATATTATCCTCACCTATTTGGGTGCCTCTGCACTACCAGGTCAAGCATTCAATTCAATTAACCCTTAGAATTCCTTTTCCTAATGGGCCAGTGTATCCTTTCTCTCTCCTGGAAAATGAATAAATTAAGCACTAGACTCAAGAGCTAGTCCAAAAAGGACACATTTGATCGAGATCCTCACCCTACAGAAGCCCAATCATGCTCGTACATAAGAAATATGAGACATAGAGACTCTGTATTGATTACAAATCTCTAAAAAAAATCACAGTTAGGAATCAGTACCCACTTCCCTAAATTCATAACCTTCTCGATCAACTGACGGGGGACAGGTAATTTAGTAAGATTGATCTGAAGTCCAGCTACCTCCATCTCCCCATAGAACAAATTGATGTATCGAAGACTAATTTCAAGTCCAAAGAATGTTTTTTTGAATGGTTGGTCATGCCCTTTGTCTTGACAAATGCCACAAAACATTTCATGAGGTTTATGGAATACATCTTGCAGCCCTTGACCAATTCCTTTGTGGTTGTATATCTAGATGACACCCTCATATTCAACAAAAGTTGGGAATAACACATGCATCACATTCAATAGGTCTTCTACACTCTACAACAACACAAGATATTTGGTAACTTAGAGAAATGTTCCTTCGGCATGAATAGGGTCAAATATTTAGGATACATAGTAGATGACCATAGCGTGCATGTCGATCCGACCAATATCCAATTCATTCATGATTGGCGAGCCTCAAAAACACTAACCAAGATTCGAAGATTCTTAAGCCTTGCCAACTTCTATCACAAATTCATAGTGGGGTTCACCCATATGACATGGGCTCTCCGCCAAGTGACCAAGGGGGGTGGAAAAGAAAAATTTGTGTGGTGGAGATCACAAAACAAAATCCTTTTATTGTCTCAAACATCTTTATGCTCAATCCTGGTGCTCTCCTTACCTAATATGAAACACCCATTTAAGATTGAGACATATGCTTCCAATTATGATTTTGGTGTTATTCTCACTCAACATGGTCATCCAATGGCCAATCATAGTGAGAAACTCTCAAATGTCACCGGTAACTACCCCACCTGTGATAAATAAATGTATTCCATCATACATTCTTGTCACTAATGGAATCCTTACATTCTAGGGAAGGTGACAATCATCCATATGGATCACAAGCCTATGTCGTTAATTCAGAAACAAGGCAAATTGCAGAATGAACAAAATCAAAAGTGGTCCACATACTTGGAGCAATTTCACCTCAACATTAAGTATAATAAAGGGAGAACCAATCACATTATTGAATTCCTTAGTCGACCTCTAATTTCATCACTAACCACGGTGCTCGAGTCTTGCGAGAATGAAACCTATGGGTGATCCCAACTCTATGATAATGATTTTGACTTCACTGTGACCTACTAGATGTTGGGAACATGCACGGTCATTGCTGACTTCCATATTCAATATGGACTTCTATACCATCTAGGTCATCTCTATGTTCCTTCAAGTGGTTGTGCGAATATGATTTGGGAAGACCACTACAGTCGGGTTGCAAGACAGTTTGGCATGGAGAAAACAATGACAATGAATTTTTTTTAGTAAGTATATCATATCCTACACCGCCTTCTCCATTTCTAAGATATCCATTAAAAAAAAGGACTGTACACCCCTATTCCTACTTTTTATGGTCCTTGGGAATCCATCTCGATGGATTAAACATTAGGTATCCCCTCCAAAAAGCATGACAATGACTTTGTATTAGTGGTTTTTGATTGATTCTTTAAGATGGCCATTCTAACCTCTTTCCATAAGATTATCACAATTGAGGCCAGTTCCAAGCTCTTCTTCAATCATGCATGGCTACACTTTGTACTACCATAGACCATCATATCAAATTGGGACAACATATTCATGAGCACATTTTAGTCAATCATGTAGTTGATGTTGGAAACAAGGGTCAACCAATCCATTGCACTCCACCCTCAAATTGATGGATAGACATAGGTTGTGAATAGGATGATTATGCATCTATTGTGCATGTACAACTCCAAGAATCCACACACATTGTATGAGAGCCTTCATTGTTTCCAAAACAACTACAACAAATCCCTCGATAACTCGACTGGCCACATCCCTTTTTAGGCGGGACAAAGATTTCAACCATTGGGCCCCATCTATGTAGGATTTCCCCTTGCATCCACATAAGAAAAATATTCCCATGCTCAATATGATTTAGACAAGGCCACCAAATTCATTGAACAGATTCAACACATCTACCAACAGGTCCATGATATTTTTTAGAAATCTAATGCTAAGTACAATAAGTACCATGATCAACATCGGGTCCCCCACAAGTTTCAGGTAGGTGAAAGGTTTGGTGGTATTTTCAAAAAGAGCGCCTTACAAGACCCCATCGGAAGTTGTGTTCACTTTTCTATGGACCTTTCACCATCACCAATGATATGGATGACAATGATTTTGAGTTAAGTATTCCACCCTTCCTTGGATTACACCCAATATTCAATGTGGACCTCCTTCGACCATATTTTCCACCAATACTGGACACATACGAAGTGACAGAGAAAATAATACCTACAGAACTCAACCCTCACTACATGGAATATAAACCATTGATCGAATCATGTGTTAAAATGTGACAACAATAAATTAAAAAAAAATGTAAAAATTTGAATTTTTCTTATGTAAATATTTAGTGTTGTTGGTTTACAAACTGGTGGAAATTTGTAGAGCTTGTGGTAGTTCTCATAACTATGTAACTATGTAATGGTTCCAAGAAATATATATATATCTATGAATCCCAAGAGATGTATTTTGGGCTGGTGCGTAATCCTGATTGTAATTCTATCTTACCCAAATATTAGTTTCTCAAACAAATATCTTGATTTGATGGATCTTGAGAGATATTTTCTCCATAAAATACTTGAGAGATATTTTCTCCCTAAAAGTACATGAGAGATATTTTCTCCCTAAAAATACTTGAGAGATATTTTCTCCCTAAAAATCTTGGAGATCCTAATTTAGTGGATCTAGTGAGTGATCTTCTCCGTGGATTGTTGAGTTAGTTCTAAAATGGAAAATTATTTAAATTCATTATGGGAGAGCTTAGAGGATGATAATTAATAGCATCATGCTTATGATTATGTGAGATCCAAAGAGATGGATAGGAGAGCTTTTAGGAGCTGCTACAATTCCAAACTTGATATTGTAAGTGCTTCCATTTTGTTGGCTTTCCATTAATACACAACTTGCCATATTCCTCTCATGTCTATGAGTTAAGGTGTATGCATGTCTATTGTTGTAAATTAATCATAGATAGATATGTTTTCACTTTAAATTATAGTGTAGAAGAAGGATGTTTCTCTTTGTTCTTGGTAGGTATTTTCTTGCACCTAGGAGCTTGGAGATAAAGGTCAAAGGACGGAGTAGTGAGGAAAACCATTATAAAAGTTAAGTCACCCATCTCTTCCTTCTCATTCTAATTGTTGAAATAGGTCTAAGATGAAAGTAGTTCACTGTAATGTACCTCAAATTCATCATAAAAAAAAAATTCTTCTAAGGGACATTAACCCTCAATTTCTTAAAGACAGACTTATAATAAAGAAATAACCCTTTTATTTCAATTGTTAAACTTTGATATCCAATGTGCCTAATTTCTTTTTTTTTTTTAAGGACAAACCCACAATATAGCATTTTCTTTCAATGTTCGTTTAAGTTATACTAACATTTGTATGTGGTTATAAGTTTATACTTGGTATTAATTCGAAAATTAAAAAATAGGCATAGGACTTATAATCCTAACCTCTCCTCTAAAGGCACCTCCACATATGTGTGTAAGTCTAAACTCCAAGTCCACATATATGACTTTATACATGATGCATTGGGTGTCAGGTTTTTATCTTAGAAATACACTAGTTTTATTGACATGCTTCCTCTGTAAAACACTTTGACTGGTTGAATATATTTCATTTACAATGCTACCTAATGGTTTTCTGGTTAGAAATAAAGCCCTATTCTAACCATTGATTATCTCTACCTGATTTAAGCACAGTCTAAATAATTGGTGCTAGCTGGATGAGGTAGTGGTTGGGGCTTGAGGATTTTGACATCATAGGTTTCGAGGAAACCCATCCTTTACCTTGTAAATACATTAAATGTGACAGACGATTTATGACAATCAAGAGTTAAACCTTTGACTCACCATTAAAGGAGGTAGGTAAACAACGAGGCCAACCCTGTACCTCCATCCAACCCAAACGCACCAWGTCACTTACATCACATGGTCGTGCTTTTCATTGTACCCTCAGCATTCACTCTACGTGGGGTTCATGCTTTAGGGTTACAATAGCTATTCGCCTGTCATTTTTGTGATAACTGTTCCGAAGTCAAGCTCTGTGTTTTCTCTTTGTTTCCTTGGCGTTCATTCGGCRTGGGGAGAATAGTGGCATTGGAGTGCCTCCCAACACTGTTCTTCCTACCGGTAAGTGTCTCCTCTATTGTTATATGTCCTACTCATTCACTCGGCAAGGTTTCTCGGCCTCCTGTTATTTGTATTTCCTCTCGACGAATTCACACAAATAGTGTTATGTTCATTAGTCATTTGTTAGTCATCCCCTACATTCGTTGATTTCTCTCTGTGCTATCACCTATTGTGCTTCACCAGGACTATGGCCCAAAAGTCCGTATTAGGTTACGGATTCATGTTGTGCCTGTATGCTATTCTTATTTTACGACACGAAAATATCATTGGCAAGATTCGAGTGATGCTTCCTATCTTGGTTGAGTGCCTGGTACTAGGTTTTTATATCGGGTTCTCTATTTCCCCAACTCCTTGATGAAATATTAAGACTGTAATTTATTATTTGAATGCTTTTGAAAGTAATATTCAACATAACCCTAAATCAAATGCCTTGTACCATGCATTGTATACTAAGAATAATCAGGATTCATTCTTTTTGTGCCCATTTACTTATAATCTGAATTTATTACAACGGTCATACGCGTCTGGTGTTTTTTGGCATAGTGTTGACCCTGTATCTCTTTTCCTTAACTAAAATAATTCACATATGGTATTAGATAGATTATTGGTGATGATTGTTGACCCGAGGCATCCAATATTTACACTTATATTTAGAATTAAACATTGGGTTTATTTTTTCCATGCGACTTATGTATCTCTTTGTGATCATCATTCGTGTATTATTCCCTGTAATGTTTTTCTTTGGTTATTTACTGGTGCTTATCACTAATGATGGGCCCCTTTGATTTGTGAGGGTTCTCATCAGGGAGTCTTGGGCTCCTCCTCCCCTTTTGGTCTGGAAGGTATGTGGCTCATCGCAACAACGAAGGGTATCGAATCCCTCCATTTAAAGTTAAGTATTACTTCAGCCGTTCCTTTCCTATTATTATTCGTTTTCCAAATTTAATCATCTTATATCTATTGAACAAGTTATAATGGTTTTTATCGTTCTTTGTGCAGGGGTTCCGGCCATGCAAAAACATGGGGAACAACCTTTGTCATCTTCTTAAGAGGTATTCGGGTTCCATCTTTCCTTTTTCAAGAAAACTTAGGCGACTCAGGGTAGAAAGATTCGACTAAAGAGTTAACTCATTGGTAGAGATTGTTCATTTTTACATTGGTTTTTACCTCTGTTACTTTTCTTCACGGTCAATAAAAGAGTCAACTTTAAAACTGTATGATTGGCCGAAAGGATTTAGTCATATTTTTACTTTGTACTGAGTCGGACATTATTGGAATGGAAATACGATTTGATTTTCTTGACATACTGGAATTTGTTCTTCGACATTCTGGAATTAAATGATATTGTGAATAATATGTTGTTTTTCATTCCTGTATCTTTACTTTCAATCTTTATCATCGTAGATCCTAGGAAAAATAAAAGTGTTGGACGTATAAATTCTCGTGTTTACAGTCGTAACGTTTTAACCTGGACTTGTAATAGTTAGACAAACCACTTAATCCATTCCCAGTTGTATTCAAAGTTTTCTGGAACTAATTTACCTGGCTTATGTGCATACGAATTGTCTGAAGCTATTTGGTTTCCTGTCATAGTTAGCATTGATGGGAACTAAGCATTAGGTATTAGAACAGCTCTGGGTCTATCAGTATAAAATAGATTGAGTTACGACTCTGTAAATTATATCTGGAACATTTTTCTTTATATGCAATTATATATATCTATCCATTCTTTTGATTGTACAATGGGGTACTATATAACTGTTAGAAGTTTTTCATTTACATTATAATGGTACAATGCCTTTTTATGCAATTTATGATAGCGCTTGCCGAAGATAAAATGCATATATATATATATATATATAATTGTTTTCCATATAGTTACATAAATATTTTGTGAATTCCTATACTGGTAGAGTTTCGTCCCGATTTGGGGTTTTTAGTCTGTATAGGTTGAAAACAATAAAAATCTTGAATACATTATCCGCATATGATCTTATGGTAGATCGAAAACTTCCAGAATTCGTATCCTATCCACATTCTATTCCTACCACAGAAAGATTATCCTATCCTTGCCACAATTAATACAATACATAGTGGCTTTACCACGTTGTTTACTATTGACATTCTATTCCTACCACAGAAATATTACTCAAGCATTTTATCAACCCATTCATTATAATAAAATAGCGTTGTTCCTATAACAAAAAGATTATTGTGATGCTGTAGATGCAGTCTTTAATCAACATAATTATTTCCACAAGTAATCTACAACAACTCTATAATTCCATCTAACACATATGACAGTAGGGTAATCATCTAGAATAACAAACATATGAAATCATTTAAATGAAACAAATAAAATAAGAGGAAAGTAGAAAAAAATATTTGGATAAATATGGGGACAACAAAAGGAACATCCAGGTTCCTCCAAACCTTAGAACAGGGCAGCCAAATCACTTGTCCTGTTCACCCCCTAGCCTGACCATGAATCCATGAGGGCTAGCTTGGAACTTTCCCAGCAAATGCCTTCCAGTTTCAACAGTCCTATCCTTGCCTCACACTCAGCCAGTAGTGTTCGTAACAACAAGAGATAGATTTTCTTTTTCCCCAGCATACTTGGCAGCGTCTTGCCTCCTCATATATGCCATATATCCAAAATTCCTTTTGCCTAGGTCTTTTTCCCTCCCTTCGGAATTTTCCCAGCTTTCCAAATCCATGATTTTCATGGGCTTCCCATGGCCAAGTACTTGATTTTCCACTTGTAAAAATGAGCCCTCGGGTAGTTTCAACATGTTCCCCACTCATGGAGTCATGGTCAGCTAATTTCAACATGGTTGTTCCATTTGTCTCCCAGCAATAATTATAAAAATATTTTATTTTATACAAGTGTAATAGTCAAGAAGTTAGTTGGCTCAAATTAGGTCTCTGCCTAACAATCATAATCATTAATTACAATAAATTAAATTCGAAATTCGAAATTGCCAAAAATGGCAAAAAATTTCCAATTTCGAATTTTACCCAAAATGGAATATTTTTCCTAAGAAATTTTAAATTCAAAAATAATTTATTTTTGGGGATGTTACATCCTTTCCCCCTTCAATAAAACACTATCCTCAGTGTTCATTCCTTTCCTGGAACATGTTTGGATGAGATTTTTGCAAATCTCCCTCCAACTCCCAAGTGGCCTCTTTAGGGCTAAAGTGCTTCCATTGCACTTTTACCTGAGTGACGGCTATGTTCCAAAGTGCTATTTCTTTCTGGTCCAGAATATGCAGAGGTTCCTAACTCTCCTTCTGGTTCCACCTGCACCAAGTTCCATTCGATCATATGAGTAGGGTCATGACCATAATTCTTTAACAAAGAAACATGAAATACATTATAAATTTTTAGATTGGCTGAAAGTGCAAGTTGGTATGCTACAGGTCCAATTCAAGCCAGTATATTAAAGGGCCCACAAAACCTGGATGCCAACTTGGCATAGTTCCCTAGTTTCAGTGAACTTTTCTGATCTTTTACTTTTAAGTAAACATGATCTCCCACTTGAAATTCCAAGTGTCTTCTTTTTTGGTCTGCATAACTCTTTTGTCTATCCTATGCCTCTTTTAAGTTCTGTTGTACGTTTCTTACCGTACTCTCCATTTCTTAGAGCATCTCAGGTCCAACCATGATTCTATCAACTGGGTTATCCTAGCTAATTGTAGTCGTACACTTTATGTCGTATAGTACCTCGAAGGGCATCAATTTAGCCGAGTTGGTTACCCATTGTTATATGCAAATTCTACCAAGTGCAGGTAGTCTTACCACTTGCTTGGTTTTGTTCTTACGTACATGCAGAACATATCTTCTAGGATTTGGTTTGTTCATTCAGTCTGTCCATCCATTTGTCGATGATAACTCGTGCTGAAATTCAAATTAGTATTCATCCCTGCAAACAATTTTTTCCAAAAAGAAGATGTAATTTTTACGTCTCTATCCGAAATCACCATTTTAGGAATACCATGCCGTCTAAAAATTTCTTTCATGAATATTTCAATGATGTTAATAGCTTTAAAAGTAGAATTTACAGGAATAAAGTATGCATACTTACTAAGTTTATCGATTACCACCATAATAGAATCATTATGTTTCTGAGTTTTAAGAAAACCTGTAATAAAGTCCAACAATATAGTCTCCCATTTCCATTCCGGCACCGGTAAGGGATGTTATAGGCTGGCTAGTTGCTGGTGTTTGTCTTTTACCTGGTGACAATATTGACACTTAGCTAAGTATATTTTGTTTTTCCCTTCATATTAGGCCAATAAAATAATTATATAAGTTCTATTATCATTTTCTGGTATCCTGGATGACCAGAATATGGTTTCTTATGCACTTCATCCATAAATGTTAACTTTAATTCTGTTGAATTTGGTATGTATATTCTGTTTTTAAATCGTAGTAGACCATTTTTATCAATACTTAGATCTGATTTTTCTGAATTCCCTGTAGTGTCCTATAACTCTGCCACTGTTTGAGTGTACTTCTCGTCGTTATTACCTGCAGTCTTTATACTCTATTCAAGATCGCTCTTTGGCCTGCTAACATTTATTTCAAATAACCCATGAACTCTTCTGCTTAAAGCATCAATTAATTTATTTTATTTACCCTTGATATGTCTTACTTCAAAGTCGTATTTGCTCAAGAAGGATAGCCACCTTGCTTGCCTTGCATTAAGGTCTGGCTAGATAAACAAAAATTTTATGCCATTGTTGTCAGTCAATAATAGAAACTTTATGTCCATATGTAGTGTCGCCACATTTTGAAGGTGTGTATTATAGCTACCAATTCTAAGTCATGAGTGACATAATTTTGCTCGTGTTCCTTTAGTTTTCGGGACTCATAGAAAATGACATGCCCTTCTTGGGTTAGGACACCACCTAGTCCTTCTTTACTCACATCTACACATACGGTGAAGTCTTTGTCTGGATCTTCTACCTTTAAAATGGTTGTGGTTGTTGATAATTCCTTTAACTTATTAAAACTATCTTGGCATTTCTGTGACCAGTTAAACTTGGTCCCTTTCTTTTGTAGCGATGCAATAGGGTAAGCAATTCTAGAAAATCCCTCTATAAATTTGCGGTAATATCCGGTGATTCCCATGAATGGCTAGATGTCCGCTACATCCTTTGGTACTGACCATTCCATAATGGACCTTATTTTCTTAGGATAAATTGCAATACCTTCTACAGATATTACATGTCCTAGGTACTATATTTTCCTTTGATAAAAATCACACTTATCAAATTTAACATACAGTTTGTGTTTCCTTAAAGTTTGCATAACTATTCTTTAGTGTTATTTGTGTTCTTATTCTGTTTTAGAATAGACTAAAATATCGTCAATAAATACCAATACGATTTTTTCCAAGTACTCACTGAAAATACTATTCATTAAACACATAAACGTGGTTGGCGTGTTAGTGAGTATGAAAGGTATAACTACAAATTCATAATGTCCATATCTTGTTCGAAAAGTTGTTTTTCCTATGTCCTCATCTTTTATCCTAACTTGGTGATAACCAGATCGTAAATCCAACTTCGAAAAGATCTTTGCCCCACCCAGTTGATCGAACAGGTCATTTATCTTAGGTAAGGGGTATTTGTTCTTAATACTCATTTTGTTTAATTTTCTATAATAGATACAGAGTCTTAGGGTGACGTCTTTCTTTTTCACTAAGAGGACTAGTGCTCCCCAAGGTGAAACACTTGATTTGATATACTCTTTATCCAATAATTCTTGTAGTTGAATTTTTAGTTCTGTCAATTCTGGCAAAATCATTTGGTAAGGTGCTTTAGAGATAGGGGATGAACCAGGTAGAAGGTCGATACAAAAGTCTATCTCCCTCTGTGGGGGTAGTTTATGTATCTCATTCACAAACACATTTCTAAAGTCATGTAATACGGTAAAATCCTCCAAGTTGGGTTTATCTTCTTTTCTAATAGGTTTGTTACTTGGATGGCATAAACTTGACAACCCTTCCTTATGCATTTCTTGAATTTCATTGCTGAAATATGTTTGACTAATACTGGTTTTTGTATACCTTGAACTATCCTAGTAGTGTCATTTTCATCTTTATACTTAAGTAATTTTTCATAACAATCTAGCACTGTTTTATTCCCTTCTAACCAATCCATCCTGATAATTACATCATAAGATCCTAATGGTAGAATGTTCAGATTCGTTCTTATGTTTTGACCACCTAAATTGAACTCATAATAAAAAATAAATTCAACCACTTTCCTTTTAGTTCCTATTGCTAGTTGAACCAGCCATGATTTTGCGTGTCTCATTTTCTTAATTTTATTTGACTCTACTATGCCAGGAGTGATATAACTTAACGTAGCTCTGGGATCAATTAAAATATAATTTCAAGTGTTATTGATTTTACCTTACACTTCCACCATGGAGGACCAGTGTTCATCTTGCCAGCCATCCACAACTACATTTATCCGATGCAAGCTTCTGCCCACATCTCCCACTGTCGAGGCTTCTTGGAAGTTGTGAACATCAATTCTGGTTGTTGGATTTAAACATGGATGAGGTTCCCCACATTACCAACACTTTAATGGTTCACGGGGGTTGTCCCCAAACTTCTTCATTCCCAGGTTCACCGGTTTACCGTTGCCTTGCGTATTTGGATTGTTGGAGTGGAAGTCTTTTCTTAAAAATATATTTGCTGTGTTTTGATAAGGAGTTATTTGGTATCCCTTCTTCCACTAGTTCATTCAGTCTTGTTTCTTATCCTTCCAAGATTTGGGAAACTCTGTCTATTGTTTGTATTGGTCGTAACACATTCGTGCCTTCCTGAATACTTCACTCAAGAACTTCGAGTTATCAAACTCAATTATGTCCCTGTAAGACTGTGGTAAACAGTTTAGGAACCGCTAGATTTTTACTTTGTCCTCCCAGATATAAGGTACGAACCTTAGTAATTCTAGGAATTTATTTATAAGATCCTCCATAATCATCTGACCAAGTTGTAGCTCATAAAATTCTTTGGTTTTCCTTCCATAGTAGATTTTAGATAGGTATTGTTTCTTGAAATACTTCTTAAAGTCTGCCCATTCCATCTGTTTCTCTTTTAGGCCCTTGGCCAATTTCAGATCTTGCCACCAAATGTTGGCTTTTCCTTTTAGGTTATAGATAGCCATTCTGACTTTCATGTTGCAGTAGTAGTTGTAGATATGAAAATACTTCTTGATGTATAACAACCATGCCTCTGCTTCCTCCCCGGTTCTGGATTCCCAGTCAAAGGTAGCAGGTTTGATTTTCTTAAATTGTCCTTCAAGTTGATCTACCTACTTCCTCTTTCTGTCCGGTTTTGTTTTATCTTCAACTGAAGGTGTACCTTCAGAAGAATTGTCACCTTTTTCTGCTTCAGGACCATAATTCTTAGAGGCCCTTTTACTGACTTCTTCTTCATGGTTATCATCCTTTGGGATTTTCTTTGTCACTATACTACGCAACATGACTTCCTTTATTTTCTTTTGTTCCTGCTGTGCCTTCTTCAGTTTCTCATTGTCTACTTTGAAAACTTATAGCTCAACAATGAGATTTCTCATCGTTTCCAGAACTTCAGTGGGTGAGATCCCATCATTATTCTGCCTCGGATCTTCAGGAAGTCTTTGTTCGGGATTCCCTTCAATTCTGATCTCTGCATCATCCTGTGATGCCATGATTAACACAAAACAAAAAAGGGTTTTATGTTTGTAACAGTAATGTTTTGTTAGCTTTTATATAGACAAAAAATATGTGCTCAATAAAAACGTGGTTTTTTTCAAGGTCCAGTGCTATAACCATTGCTCTGATACCATATGTAATGTACCTCAAATTTGTCATAAAATTTTTTTTTCTTCTAAGAGACATTAACCCTCAATTTCTTTAAGACAGACTTATAATAAAGAAATAACCCTTTTATTTCCATTGTTAAACACTAATATCCAGTGTGCCTAATGTTATTTTTTTTTAAAAGGACAAACCCACAATCTAGCATTTTCTTTCAATGTTTGTTTAAGTCATACTAACATTTGTATGTGGTTATAAGTTTATACTTGGTATTAATTAGAAAATTAAAACATAGGCATAGGAATTATAATCCTAACCTCTCCTTTAAACGCAACTCCACATATGCATGTAAGTCTAAACTCCAAGTCCACATATATGACTTTATACACGATGCATTGGATGTCGGGTTTTTATCTTAGCAATACACTATTTTTATCATAAGTTATTGGCTCTTCCAAATAGGTGACCAAAGTCATCAACAGGCTTCCTCTGTAAAAAAAATCGACTGGTTGAATATCTTTCATTTACAATGCTACCTAACGGTTTTCTAGTTAGAAAACAAACCCTATGCTAACCATTGATTAGCTCTACCTGATTTAAGCGCATTCTAACTAATTGGTGATAACTAGATGAGGTAGTGGTTGGGGACTGATGATTTTGACATCGTAGGTTTCCAGGAAACCCATCATTTACCATTTAAATACATTAAATGTGATAGGAGATTTATGACAGTCGAGAGTTAAACCTATGACCGGCCATTAAAGGAGGTAGGTAAACAACGAGGCCAACCATGTACCTCCATCCAACCCAAAAGCGCCAATTCACTTACATCACATGGTCGCACTTTTTTTTGTACCCTCGTCATTCACTCTGCGTGGGGTTCATGCTTTAGGGTTACAGTAGCTATTCACCTGTCATTTTTGTGATAACTGTTCCAAAATTGGGCTCTGCATTTTCTCTTTATTTCCTTGGAGTTCATTCGGCGTGGGGAGAATGGAGATTGTTCTTCTTACCGGTAAGTGTCTCCTCTATTGTTATATGTCCTACTCAATCACTCGGCAAGGTTTTCTGGCCTCCTGTTCTTTGTATTTCCTCACGACGAATTCGCACAGATAATGTTATGTTCATAAGCCATTTGTTAGTCGTCCCCTACATTCGTTGATTTCTCTCTGTGCTATCACCTGTTGTGCTTCACCAGGACTATGGCCTAGAAGTCCGTATTAGGTTATGGATTCATGTTGTGCATGCATGTTATTCTTATTTTACGACAAAGAAATCTCATTGGCAAGATTCGAGTGATGCTTCCTATCTTGGTTGAGTGCCTAGTACTAGGTTTTTTTCTTGGGTTCTCTATTTCCCCAACTCCTCGACGAAATATTAAGACTGTAATTTCTTATTTTAATGCTTTCGAAAGTAATAGTCGGCCTAACCCTAAATAAAATGCTTTGTACCGTGTGTTGTATACTAAGAAAAATTGGGATTCATTCATTTTGTGCCCATTTACTTCTAATCTGAACGTATTACAATGGTCATACATGTCTGTTGTTTTTTGGCACAGTGTTGACCCTGTATTCTCTTTTCCTTAAACAAAATAATTCACAGATGGTATTAGATATATTATTGGTGATGTTTGTTGACCTGAGGCATCCAATATTTATAGTTATATTTAGAATTAAACATTGGGTTTATGTTTTCCATGCGACTTATGTATCTCTTTGTGATCATCATTCATGTATTATTACCTGTAATGTTTTTCTTTCATTATTTACTGGTGCTTATCACTAATGATGGGCCCCTTTGATTTGTGAGGGTACCCATCGGGGAGTCTTGGGCTCCTCCTCCCCTTTTGGTCTAGAAGGTACGCGACTCGTCGCAACAATGAAGGGTATTGAATCCCTCCATTTAAAGTTAAGTATTACTTCAGCCATTCCTTTCGTATTATTATTTGTTTTCCAAATTTAATCATCTTATCTCTATTGAACAAGTTATAATGGTTTTTATCGTACTTTGTGCAAGGATTTCGTCCACGCAAAAACATGGGGAACAACCTCTGTCATCCTCTTAAGAGATATTCGGGTTCCATATTGCCTTTTTCAAGAAGGCTTAGGCGACTCAAGGTAGAAAGATTCGACTAAAGAGTCAACTCTGTGTTAGAGATTGTTTGTTTTTACGCTGGTTTTTACCTCTGTTACTTGTCTTTGCAGTCAATAAAAGAGTCGACTTTAAAACTGTATGATTGGCTGAAAGGATTTAGTCGAATTTTTACTATGTCCTGAATCAAACATTATTGGAATGGAAATACGATTTGATTTTCTTGACACACTAGAATATGTTCTTCGACATTATGGAATTAAATGATATTGTGAATAATGTGTTGTTTTTCATTCTTGTAGCTTTACTTTTAATATTTATCATCGTAGATCCTAGGAAAAACAAAAGTGTTGGATATATAAATTATCGTGTTTAGAGTTGTAATGTTTTAACCTGGACTTGTAATAGTTAGACAAACCGATTAATCCATTCTGAGTTGTATTCAAAGTTTTTTTGAACTAATTTACCTCGATTTTGTGCATACGAATTGTCTGAAGCTATTTTGTTTCCATGTCATAGTCGACATTGACGGGCACTAAGCATTAGGTATTAGAATAGGTCTGGGTCTATCAATATAAAATAGATTGAGTTACGACTCTGTAAATTATATCTAGAACATTTTTCTTTATATGCAATTATATATATCTAGCCATTCTTTTGATTGTACAATGGGGTGCTATATAACTATTAGAAGTTTTTCATCCACATTTCTTAAATTGTGTGCAACACTTTATAATGGTACAATGCCTTTCTATGCAATCTACGATAGCGCTTGTCGAAGAGAAAATGCATATATATATATATATATATGTGTGTGTGTGTGTGTGTGTGTGTGTGTGTGTGTGTGTGTGTGTGTGTATATATATATATATATAACTGTTTTCCATATAATTACATAAATATTTTATGAATTCGTATACTAGTAGAGTTTCATCCCGATTTGGTGTTTTTAGTATGTACAAGTTGAAAACAATAAAAATCTTGAATACATTATCCGCATATGATCTTATGGTAGATCGAAAATTTCCATAATTCGTATTTGTTTCAGCTTGATTACTTTATTACTTTATACAAGATAACCCTATCCTTGCCACGATTAATACAATACACAGTGGCTTTACCACGCTCTTTAATATTTACATTCTATTCCTACCACAGATAGATTACTCAAGCGTTTTATCAGCCCATTCATTATAATAAAATAGAATTGTACCTATAACAGAAAGCTTACTGTGATGTTGTAGATGCAGTCTTTAATCAACAGAATTATTTCCACAAGTAATCTACAAAAACTCTATAATTCCATCTAACACATATGACAGTAGGGTAATCATATAGAATAGAAAACATATGCAATCATTTCAATGACAAAAATATAATAAGAGGAAAGTAGAGAAACATATCTAGATAAATACTGGGACAAAAAAAGGAACAACCAGGTTCCTCCAAACCTTAGAACAGGGCAGCCAAATCACTTGTCATGTTCACCCCCTAGCCTCACCATGAATCCATGAGGGCTAACTTAGAACTTTCCCAACAAATGCCTTCCAGTTTCAACAATCCTCTCCTTGCCCCACACTCAACTAGTAGTGTTCGTAACAACAAGAGATAGATTTTCTTTTTCCCCAACATACTTGACAGCGTCCTACCTCCTCACATATGCCATATATCCAAAATCCCTTTTGCCTAGGTCTTTTTCGCTCCCTTGGAAATTTTCACAGCTTTCCAAATACCTGATTTTCAGGGGCTTCCCATGGCCAAATACTTGATTTTCCACTTGTAACAATCAGTCATCAGGTAGTTCCAACATGTTCCCCACTCATGGAGTCATGCTTAGCGAATTTCAACATGGTTGTTCCATTTGTCTCCCATCAATAATTATAAAAATATTATGTTTTATACAAGTGTCATAGTCAAGAAGTTAGTTGGGTCAAATCAGGTCTTTTCCCAATAGTCATAATCATTAATTATAATTAATTAAATTCGAAATTCAGAATTTCCAAAAATGGCAAAAAACTTCCAATTTCAAATTTTACCCTAAATGGAATAATTTTCCTAAGAAATTTCAAATTCAAAAATAATTTATTTTTGGGGATGTTACATTCACCATTTTTTTTCTTCTGTATTGGATCAAGAGGGATCTTGATCCAAGGGGGGTTTCACCTGTCCACAATGGGAAATTTATCATAACAAATTGTAAAACATATGAACTCCTTTTTAAATAAATATGGTTTGTTCATGTGGGATAATCAAGTCAATAAATCTTTTGAAAATATTAAAGAGGAAATTATCATAGCACCCATCCTTATTAGTCTAGAATGTTCAAAATATTTTATCATTTTCTCATTCGCATATGAAGACACTATTGTTAATGAGATGTTGAAAAATAATAATGAAACCTACAAGTAACTCATCACATTCATTAGCAAGGTACACAAAGATGCAGAGATAAATTGCACTACCATGGAAAGACAAACATATGCCCTTGTTAGGTCACTCAATCATTTCAAAACTTATGTAGGGTGCAACAAGATCAAGGCTTATGTTCCATACCATGTTGTTTAGGATGTATTATCCCAACAAGATTTTATAGGGGAAACTGAAAAGTGGATCTCACAAATACAAGAGTATGACATGTATATTAAACCAACTAAAGTGATCAAGGGGAAAGGTTTGGCTAAGATGTTGACTGAAAGAAATGAAGAAGCCATCTTTTCAAGTGAGAAAGACCAGGTGAATGTTTTCCTAAGCGAACTCAAATACGATGAATCATACTCTAACATCATATACTACTTGAAGAACCTTTCATGCCCACATCATTTGATAGACCATACAAGAAGGGATATGAGACTCAAATCTATGAATTATTTAGTGAATCAAGCTGGTCTTGATTGGAGGAATCATAATGGAGTGATCCTTAGGTATGTTAACAAAGATGAAGAGTATAAGTTGATTTAAGAGCTCAATTCAGGATATTTTGGTGGTCAATTTTCCACTTCCACCACTTCTCATAATATTTTGAGAGCAGGTTACTATTGGCCCAATTTGTTTGATGATACACATAATTATGGTAGGGATTTGCAACCTTCTCAATTCTTCTTAGGGAAGAAAAAATTACTAGCTCTTCATTTGAATTCAATGGTTGTTGAGGAACCTTTTCATTAGTGGGGTTTGAACTTTACTCATGAACTCAAGGATAATTCTAGTAATTGGTATTGGTGGGTCTTGACGACCATATATTAATTCAAAATATGGATAGAATCCATCCTAGCAAAAGGGGTGAGTGAGGATGTAGTAATGAATATTATTGAAGAAAGAACAATCACTAGATTCGGCGTCCGTGCTAATATCACAACTAATAACACAAAGGATTTCAGTTCTATAAATTTCAATGACTTTTGTTTCAACTACATGATTGTATTATCACATTAATCAAACTATTATCCTCAAGGTAATGGATTGGTCGAATCTAGCAACAAGAATATCATGAACATCGTGAAACATATTATTGGAGATAATAAGAAGAGTTAGGATAGCAAGATTAGGTACACTCTATAGAAATATCACATAACTTATAATACTTATATAGGAAAAACCTAGTTCAAATTAATGTATGGGATGTAATCCAAGTTGCCAATTAACCTTCAAATCCATGCCTTACATCTTTCCCAACAAGTTACAATCGACAAAAATTCCATGAAAGGAAGGATTGATCAGCTTATTGATTTGTAGGAATCTAGGAGGAATGATTTTGACAAAATGAGTAAAAAATAGGACAAAATTGAGGGAAAATTCGATCACAAAGAAAGATAGAGAAACTTGACTTCTATATGCCTCAGTCCTTAGGTAAGTAGGTAGGTCATTTGAATTTTGCATTACATTTGTACATACTTTAATTTAATGTCATGCTAGTGTTGCATCTTGTTTTGCATGCACACATATGGTCACATTATCATATTGTTTTGACATGTGTCATGCTTTGATATATATGCATGCATGTACTTTATATTCATATTAATTGTCCAAAAAGGTTGAAATTTATTTCTAACTTTCTTTCTTTAGTTTTATGTATTTAAGTTATATGAAAAAAGGGGTGAGTTACACCCCCTAATATACACTGAAGTTGTTAATATTATATATGTGTGTAGGCACAAGTCATACCAGATATGTTTATGTTCTCATGTGCTCTATGGAGAGAACATATCCCTATGAAGGAGCCATATGTTACCCCACCACATCGAGGAAGAAATAAGGAGATCAAGTATTGAGGCTCACAGGTTAATAGACATGGAGTGTCGAGAGTTCAATGAATAACATAGCCCATACAATCCCTCCTCTTTGTCGCATTTCACTATCATCATACAAAGTAGAGTAGCATTCACCACATTGGTATGGTCCACATTAAGGAGACAGATCTTGCTCCATGAGGTAACTATTCAAGTTTCATGGTAAGTGTGATTTTAATGTTTGAGGCATTTTAATGAGTTTCAAAGTATTCTTTCTTATTATCTAAGATTTTATTAGAAGTTATACTTATTTTCTCATTTCACCTTGGTGTTTATCTTAGTGTCCTAGTAAGCATTGTCACTCCTGGGGAAAAGGGGTGCTACTTGAGGGTCTTCTTGAAAATCCATCATACCATTCTCAACCATACTTACAACTTTCCATTATATTTCCCTTATGTTTCCTCATTTTTGGGTCTTTAGGTTACATGTACCCCCAAAAGGATTGTACCTCATTATGTTATGGGAGGAAGGGGATAAAGGCCTAGAGGGATTGTTGACGGAATTAAATAAACAAATAAAGTTAAGAGAAGTCGTGATCAAAATTCAATGGTGGGGTAAAGGGAAAAGAAAAATAAAACACATACTTGATCTATACCCCCCATTTGAAATCACCCTTAAGTCATTAGTAAGAATAAAAACCTCGCCTATCAATAAGGACTTCAAAATAGCCAGCCATAGATTGAAAGTAGGGAATGTTATGTCTGAAACCTTTTTAACGGGACTCACAAATCATCATAAAGAAAAAGTCATAAAAGGAGGCTTGGAAAAAGGAATCATCGAGGAAAGGGTAAATCAAGATATCACACACCCTCTACAAAGGTGCCCATGGAAATGAGGCGATACAATACCTTGCATGTCAATGACACCATGCTAAAAAATCTGTAATGTACCTCAAATTCACCATAAAAAAAAAAATTCTATGACATAATTCAATTTTGTTTAAGCTTAGAATTTAAGAGAAGGTAAGATTCATTTATGTCCATAATGACATTATTACACCAGTCTAGTTTACTTCAAACATAAAAGCTTATGTGGATAAATTATGTCCATAATTATATCACTTCCCTTAACTCTCAAACTACTCCAACATACTTATATGTATATAGGCAATATCTAAACTTAGGTCGAAGGAACCTTTGAGGTTCATAGTTTTAAATCTTAGGGTTGTGCACAACTGTCGTTAGATCAAAAGGATATGGGCACACAGATTTTAACCTCTGAGAGGTCGCGTAGGAGAGAAACTGAAATGAACGGTGGAGACACTTTGGGGAGAAGTACCGAAGTTGAGAGAGTCATTGGATCTTGCAGAGGAGCGAGGAGATTAAGGCCAAGTGTCTTCTAACACTCTAAGGCGTTGAATTTTTCTATTTTGGAGTTCGGGGCTTGGAGCGAAAAGTGATTATGGAGTCACTGCATTGTGAACTCCCGGTTCACGAAATCACGCCAGCCGTCGGATATGGAGCGCAATGGCCTGAGAGCCGCTGGATCAAGATACGTGCATGGCATTCAGTCCCTAGGAGGTGCACAGGAAAAAGGATCTGGACTATCAGATCTAGCACCAAGGTTCGATGGTCATTGGATCCGGAAGGAGGTGCGAGGGGTTTAATCCCTAGRAAGCCACATAGAAGGGTAGAATGGACATCAGAAACTTTGAGGGAGAAGTGTTGATTTGTCATGAGTCGTCAGATCCAGAAAAGGTGCACGAGGTTTAAACCTCGTAAGAGAAGAAGGAAGAGGACTTGTCAAGTCCCGAAAGCATCGGGACCATCCATTTTGGAGGACAGGTGTCAAAGATCCAAGCCCACTGGGGATTTGGACACTGGGAGTTTGAGGAGAAGGAGTCATGAGGTAAGAAGTCCCGGCTCACAAAATTGTGAAATGATCGACACCGTTCATCAAGGAAGACATGTGGCCAGTGGTCAAGGTTCGGGTAAAATCCCTAAAGGTCATGGGTCGTCGATCAAGTGGTATCGTGGTCATTGGTTCAAGAGTACTCTGGACTGTTTATATCTCAAGGGGGAGATTTCGACATTTCGGGGTTCAGGAGTTCGGAGGACCTAGAATCATTGCAGCAGGAATCGCGAAATTGCGAAACCCCGAAAGCATTTAGAGGAATAGAACTAGGTCACAGAGTGGTGGTCACGTGGATGGAGGCTAAGGGGTGATCCAGAACCGTTAATCCCTTTTCAACGTTTCGACGACCGGGAGTTGGAAGGACAAGAAGTCTGGGAGAGCTTGCAAGTAGGAGTCCTGAAACCTCGAAACACGAAAGGTGTGCGTTGGTTCAGAACAGAGAAGAGCGCCGAAAAGGGGGTGTGCACGTAGATTTTCTCAAATGGAATTCAACCATCATCATGGATAGTTATTTTGACTCGATTCCTTCCTTGGATATTATTTCGATTTTGCATACTTCTTATCTTTTGAATTGCAGAAACTTTACTAAGGTTTAGTTAGGATGTTGTTCTCTACTGTATTTTCGTATTTGTTGTCTGTACAGTCTGAACTTTTATGCATTGCATATAATTTATGTATTTCCAAAGGCCCACATCTTTTGAATCACATCTCAACAAAAAAAAGGGGGCTCCAGAATATTAAACTGTTGTACATGTATCAAGTAATATACAAATGTATGCATATAATCCTATTAAATGCATATCCTGGTCATGCATCGATACTTTAGTAATGTTATTACTTTGTATAGCTTATTACAGAAATACATGAATACTCAGTTATTGTTGTTCCTGGTTATACATCGACATTTCTTAGATCATTATCATCATCTAAGGGAACCTATATAGAGCAATAAAAAAAAATAAGGGAGTCTGAGATTGTCAAAGTAATCCGTTCTACGCATTTAATTATGCTTTTAATTGCAAGGTTGGATCTTCATGACTGCTAGAACAGTAGGCATTTTGACTGTCTACTATGTGCACGTATAAAGGCGTATATTATCATTCTTACTGTAGGGAATTCACTTTAACTCTCCATTAACATATGTACTTATTTCCACCTATAAGTATGTAGAGACCCATAGCTTTCTCTCTCTATATATATAATGATTCACTGTCATAGGTATAGTTTCACCTTGATTTTGGTTTAATAATTGGAAAACTCAGTCATGTGCTACGGTCCTACACCTTTACCTACAAGAATATAAACATGCAAGTATATCTACCTAACTTGGGTCTCATTCTTACTCACCAGTAGCTTACACATCAAAGAAGAGTTAACCCGAAGGATCCCATTTTTTTCTCTACGGTTTATGCCATTAAACAATAGTCTAATTACAAAATTTTGAATACTTAAAGGTGTATGACCTCATGGCAAGAAGAACTCGTAAAAAAAATCACGCTAAAATATGCTTAATTAGTTTAATACTTTCATATACAATAATTTATGTACTTGTCATGCCCTGTACACAGTGACTTGTAATATGATCTGTTATTTCTATTCTACCTCTATCCTGGATGAAGATCCTCCATCATTTCTACCAGTACATTTCATTACAGCATTAGAGTTGTTCCTATAACAAATAATTCCTACTATGTTCCTATAGTTTTTCCTATTACAACAATGGATTATGACAGGACAGATTTCTCCCATGGAAGTACTTCAATACAGAATTCACATTTACATATATCCAGTATAAATGATTATTTAAAACAGAGAAGGAGTATAGCAACATATCTGAACTAGTTTGTGGGAAGTCGAAGGGAACATCCACGTTCCTCACAACCGTAGAATAGGTAGACAAAATGTCTTGCTCAATTCACCCCCTAGCCTAACCATGAATCCATGTGGGAAAATTTGGAAGAATCCTCCTCAGCAATGTCCACAATTCCAACAGTTATCCTCTTGCCTCACACTTACTCAATAGTGCTCATAACAGCAAGGAAAATACATAGTCTCTTTTCTCCGCATACTTGGTAGCATCCTACCTCCTCACATATGCTATTTATCAATTTTTCCCAGGTCTTTTTCCCTCCCTTGGGAATTTTCGCAACTTTTCTAAATCCCTGATTTTCAGGGGTTGCCAATGGCCAAATCATTTATTTTCCACTTGTAACGATTAGCCTAGAGGTAGTTCCAACATGTTCCCCTATCATGGAGTCATGGTCAGCTAAATTCAACATGGTTGTTCCATTTGTCCTCCTGTAATCAATATAAAATATTATGTTTTCATACAAGTGTCATAGTCAAATAGTTAGTTGGGCCAAATTAGGTCTCTGCCCAACAGTCATGTTAATTAATTACAATTATTAAATTCGAAATTCAGAATTACCATAAATGGAAAAAAAATTTCAAATTCGAATTTACTAAAAACGGAATAAATTTCCAATGAATTCAAATTTCAAAAATATTTTCTTTTTGGAGATATCATATCCATTCTCCCTTCAGTAAAACACTATCCTCAGTGTTCGTTCCTTTCTTGGAATAGGGTTGGATGAGATTTCCACAAATCTCCCTCCAACTCCAAAGTGGCCTCCTCAGGACTAAAGTGCTTCCATTGCACCTTTACCTGAGCGACGACTCTGTTCCGAAGTGCTATTTCTCTCCGGTCCAGAATGTGCAAGGGTTCCACCTGGAACTCGCCTTCGGGTTCCACTTGCACCAAGTTCCAACAAATCATATGAGTAGGGTCATGAATATACTTTTTCAACAATAAAACATGAAATACATTATGAATTCTTAGATTAACTGGAAGTCCAAGTTGAGATGCTACGGGTCCAATTCGAGCTAATATCTCGAAGGGCCCACAAAACCTGGGTGCCAACTTGGCATAGCTCCCTAACTTCAGTGAGATTTTTCGGGCTTTGACCTTGAAGTAAACATGGCCTCCCACTTGAAATTCCAAGTGTCTCCTTTTCTGATCTACATAAATCTTCTATCTGTCCTGTTCTTCTTTCAAGTTGTGTTGTACCTTTATTGCCATGTTCTTCATTTCTTGGAGCATCTATGGTCCAACCATGAGTCTATCAGTCGAGTTATTCCAGCTAATTGGAGTTGTACACTTTCTGCCATATAGTATTTCGAAAGGGCTCAACTTAGCCGAAGTTTGGTACCCATTGTTATATGCAAATTCTACCAAGTGCAGGTAGTCTTCCCACTTGCTCGGTTTTGTTCTTACGTACATGTGAAGCATATCCTCTATGATCTGGTTTGTCCTTTTGGTTTGTCTATCCGTTTGTGGATGATAGATCGTATTGAAGTTCAAGTTAGTGTTTAGTCCTGCAAACAATTCCTTCCAAAAAGAGGATGTAAATTTTACGTCTCTATCTGAAACCACCATTTTAGGAATACCATGCAGTCTAAAAATTTATTTCATGAATATTTCAAAAATGTTTATAGCTTTAAAAGTAGGTTTTATAGGAATAAAGTGTGCAGACTTGCTGAGTTTATCGATTACAACCATGATAGAATTATTATGTTTCTAAGTTTTAGGAAAACCTGTTATAAAGTCTAGTGATATAGTCTCCCATTTCCATTCTGGTACTGGTAATGGCTATAATAGGTCGGCTGGGTGCTGGTGCTCAGCCTTAACCTGCTGACAATATTGGAACCTAGCCAAGTACTCTGTTGTTTCGCCCTTCATTTTGGCCAGTAAAATAGTTTTCTGAGTGATGTTATCATTTTCTAGTAACCTGGATGGCCAGAATACAGTTTCTTATCCACTTTGTCTAAAACAATTAATTTTAACTCTGCTGAATCAGGTATGTAAAGTCTGTTTTTAAATCATAATAGTCCCTTCTTGTCAATACTTAGATCTCKTTTATCTGAGTTTGTGATACTCTTTTGAAATTCTTCCATCACCTTAGTGTAATTTCCGTTGTTAATACTTGCCATCCTTATTCTTTGTTCCAGATCACTTTCTGCCTTGCTAATATTTATCTCAAATAACCCATGGAMTCTTCTGCTTAAAGTGTCTGCTACTTTATTTTCCTTACCCTTGATATGTCTGACCTCGAATTTGAATTTKCTCAGGAAGGCTAACCACCTTGCTTTTCTTGCATTAAGGTCTGGTTGGTTAAACAGATGTTTCACCCCACTATTATCCATCAATAGTATGAATTTTCTACCCATTATATAGTGTCGCCACATTTTTAAGGCATGTATTACTGCTGCCAATTCTAAGTCATGAGTGACATAATTTCGCTCGTGTTCTTTTAATTTCTGTGACTCGTAACAAATCACGTGCCCTTCCTGAGTTAGAACACCACCTAATCCCTCTTTAGTCGCATCAACACATACTGTGAATTATTTATCTGGTTCTACTACCTTCAAAATGGGCGCCGATGTCAATAATTCTTTCAGCTTGTTAAAACTGTCTTGACACTTCTGCGACCAGATAAACTTGGTCCCTTTCTTTTGTAATGACGTGATAGGGTAACCTATCTTGGAAAAACCTTCTATAAATCTGCGATAATATCCAGTGATTCCCATGAATGACCAGATATCTGCCACATCCTTGGGTATTGGTCATTCCATAATGGATTTTATCTCTTCCGTGTCTATGGCAATACCTTCCGAGGAAATGACATGTCCTAAATATTGTATTTCTTTTTTATAAAAGTCACATTTGTCAAATTTTGTGTATAGTTTGTGTTTCCTTAATGTTTGCAGAACTATTCTTAAGTGTTCATCATGTTCCTCCTCTATTTTAGAATAGACCAGAATATCTTCGATAAATACTACTATGAACTTGTCTAAGTACTGACTGAAAATGTTGTTCATCAAGCACATAAATGTTCCTAGGGCGTTAGTGAGTCCGAAAGGTATGACTACAAAATCATAGTGTCTATATCTTGTTCTAAAATTTGTTTTGTTTATGTCCTCATCCTTTATCATAACTTGATGATAACCATATCGTAAATCCAATTTTGAAAAGATCTTGGCCCCACCAACTTGATCGAAAAGATCATTTATACTTGGTAAGGGGTATTTGTTCTTAATGGTCATTTTGTTCAATTGTCTATAATCGATACATAGTCTTAGAGTACCGTCTTTATTTTTCACAAAGAGGACTGGTGCTCCCCATGGCGAGACACTCGGTCTGACATACTCTTTGTCCAACAATTCCTGTAATTGTATTTTTAATTTTGTCAGTTTTGGTAGACTCATTCGGTAGGGTGCTTTTGAGATAGGGGTTGATCCAGGTAGTAAGTCTATGGAGAAATATATTTCCCTTCTAGGAGGTAATTCTAGTATCTCATCCACAAACATGTCTCTGAATTCACGTAGGACAACAAAGTCTTCTAACTTGGGCTTATCTTCTTTTCCTAATAGATTCGTCACTTGGATGGTGTAAACTTGACATCCCTTTATAATACATTTCTTGAGTTGCATCGTTGAAACTTGTTTGACTGATACAGGTTTTGGTATGCCTTGGGTTGTTCTAACAGTTCCAAAATTATCTTTATGGCTAAGTATCTTTGTATAACAGTCTAGTACTGCTTTGTGTTGTTCCAACCAATCCATCCTGATAATCATATCATAAGATCCTAGTGGTAGGATGTTCCGATTGGTCCTTATCTTTTGACCATCTAAGCTAAACTAAAGATCAAAAATAAAGTCAACTACTTTCCTTTTAGTACCTGTTGCTAGTTGTATAAGCCATGATTTTGCGTGCTTCAGTTTCTTAAGTTTATTTGACTCTACTACATCGGGAGTAATATAACTTAACGTAGCTTCAGGGTCAATTAAAATAGAAATTCGAGTGCCATTGATTTTACCTTCAAATTTTACCACTGAGGACTAGTGGTTAGCTTGTCGGCCATCTATGGTTGCATTTATCCAATGCAAACTTTTGCCGACGTCTCCCACTGTCGAGGCTTCCTGCAAATTCTGAACAACAGGTCTGTTTGCTGCAATTAAACATGGACAATAACTCTTTAGATGAGGCTATCCACAATCCCAACACTTTAATGGCTCACGAGATTTGTCCCCAAACTTCTTCGTTCTCAGGTTTACTGTTTTACCACTACCTTGCGTATTTGGATGATTGTAGTGAAAATCCTTCCTTGGGAAACTTTTTGTTGCATTCCGATAAGGAGCTAGTTGGTATCCCTTCTTCCGCTGGTTCATTCGATCTTGCTTCTTATCCTTCTAGGTCTTGGGAAACTCTACCTGTTGTTTATACTGATCATAGCACATTCATGCTTTCCTGAATACCTCACTCAAAGATTTGGGGCTGTCAAACTCAATTATGTCCCGGTAGGCCTGTGCTAAACATCTTAAGAATCACTGCATTTTTACCTTATCCTCCTGGATGTACGGTACGAACCTTAGTAGTTGCAGAAATTTATTTATAAGGTCCTCCATCGTCATCTGTTTGAGTCGTAACTTGTAAAATTCTTTCGTCTTCCTTTCATAATAGCTTTCAGAAAGGTATTGTTTCTCGTAATACTTCTTAAAGTCAAACCATTCCAACTATTTCTCCTTTAGTCCCTTAGCCAATTTCAGGTCCTACCACTAAGTGTTGGACTTCCCCTTCAGATTGTAGATGGCCATTATGACCTTCATGTTGCTGGAATAGTTGTAGATATGGAAGTATTTTTTGATGTCCAACAACCATGCCTCAGCTTCTTCTCCTGTCCTGGATTTTTCGTCAAAGGTACCTGGTTTAATCTTTTTAAATTCTCCTTCAAGGTGGTCTACTTGTTTTCTTTTTCTATCTGGTATAGTTTTGTCCTCAGCTGAAGGTGTCCCTTCAAACGAATTGTCTCCTTTTTTTGTTTCCAGTATAGAATTCTTGGAGGCCCTTTTGCTGACTTCTTCATCATGGTTATCGTCTTTGGGGATTTTCTTGGTTACTATACTACATAGCAGGACTTCATTTATATCTTATTGTTCCTACTGTGCTTTCTTCAATTTTTCATTGTCGGCCTTGAAAACCTGTAGTTCAACAATAAGATTCCTCATTTTTTCTAACACCTCCATGGGTGAGCTTCCATCACTGTTTTGTCTTGGATCTCCCAGAGGTCCTTGCTGCAGATTTCCTTCCATCCTGATTTCTGCACCCTCCTGATCTACCATAATTTACAAAAAACAAAAAGGGATTTTTGTTTGAACCATAAGATTTATTAGTTTTTCATATGTCGGAATGTATACTAAGTAGCTAATGTGGCCTTGTCCAGGCCCAGTGTTGTAGCTTTTTGTCTAATACCATATGTAATGTACCTCAAATTCACCATAAAAAAAAAAATCTATGACATAATTCAATTTCATTTAAGCTTAGAATTTAAGAGAAGGTAAGATTCATTTTTGTCCATAATGACATTATTACACTAGTCTAGTTTACTTCGAACATAAAATCTTATGGGGATACATTTTGTCCATAATTCTATCACTTTCATTAACTCTCAAACTACTCCAACATACTTATATGTATATAGGCAATATCTAAACTTAGGTCGAAGGAACCTTTGAGGTTCAGAGAGTTAAAGCTCAGGGTTGTGTACAACTGCCATTAGATCAAAAGGATCTGGGTGCACAGAGTTTAACCTCTAAGAGGTTGTGCAGGAGAGCAGCTGAAATGAACGGTGGATACACTTCGTGGATAAGTGCCGAAGTTGCAAGAGTCGTTGGATCTTGCAGAGCAGCGAGGAGATTAAGGCCGAGTGTCTTCCAATATTCTAAGGCATTGAATTTATCTATTTTGGAGTTCGGTGCTTAGAGCGGCAGGTGATTATAGAGTCGTTTCATCGTGAATTCCCAGTTCGTGAAATCGCTCCAGCTATCGGATCTAGAGCGCAGTGGTCTAAGAGACGCTAGATCAAGATACGTGCACGAGATTCAGTCCCTGGGAGGTGCACAGGAAAAAGGATCTGGACCGTCAGCTCTAGCACCAAGGTCTGATGGTCGTCTGATCCGGAAGGAGGTGCGAGGGGTTTAATCCCTGGGAAGCCGCATAGAAGTTTAGAATGGATGGCAGAAAATTTGAGGGAGAAGTGTCAATTTGTCGTGAGCCATCGGATCTAGAAAAGGTGCGCGAGGTTTAAATTTCGTAACAGTAGAAGGAAGAGGACTCGTCAAGTCCCGAAAGCATCGGGACCTTCAATTTTGGAGGATAGGTGTCAAAGATCCAAGCCCACCGGGGATCTAGACATCGGGAGTTCGAGGAGAAGGAGTCATGAGACAAGAAGTCTCGACTCACGAAATTGCGAAACGATCGACACCGTCCATCAAGGAGGACACATGGCGAGTGGTCAAGTTTCAGGGAAAATTCCTAAAGTTTGTGGGTCATCGATCCTGTGGGATCGTGGTCATTGGTTCAAGAGTACTCTATACCGTTGATATCTCAAGGGGGAAATTTCGACATTTTGGGGTTAGGGAGTTTGGAGGACCTAGAATCGTTGTAGCCAGAATCGCGAAATCACGAATTGTGAAACCCCGAAAGAATTCGGAGGAATAGCACCAGGTCATAGAGTGGTGGTCATGTGGACGAAGGCTAAGGGGTGATCCAGAACTATTAATCCCTTTTCAGCATTTTGGTGACCAGGAGTTGGAAGGAAAAGAATTCTAGGAGAGCTCACAAGCAGGAGTACCGAAACCTCGAAACGCAAAAGGTGTGCATTGGTTCAGAACAGAGAAGAGTGTCAAAAAGGGGCCGTGCGCGTGCAGATTTTCTCATATGGAATTCAACCATCATCATGGATAGTTATTTTGACTCGATTCCTTCCTTGGATATTATTTCAATTTTGCATACTACTTATCTTTTGTATTCCAGAAACTTTACTAAAGTTTAGTTAGGATGTTGTTCTCTACTATATTTCTATATTTATTGTCTGTACAGTCTAAACTTTTATGCATTGCATAGAATTTATGTATTTCCAAAGGCCCACATCTTTTGAATCACATCTCAACAAAAAAAAGGGAGCTCCAGAATATTAAACTGTAGTACAGGTATCAAGTAATATACAAATGTATGCATATAATCCTATAAATGCGTATCCTGGTCATGCATCGATACTTTAGTAATGTTATTACTTTGGATAGCTTATTACAGAAATACAAGAATACTTAGTCATTGTCGTTCTTGGTTATACATCGAAATTTCTTAGATCATTATCATCATCTAAGGGAACCTATACAAAGCAATAATAAAAAAAAAGGGATTCTGAGATTGTCAAAGTAATCAGTTTTGCACATTTAATTATGCTTTTAATTGCAAGGTTGGATCTTCATGACTGCTAGAACAGTAGGCATTTTGACTGTCTGCTATGTGCATGTATAAAGGTGTATATTATCATTCTTACTATAGGGAATTCAATTTAACTCTCCATTAACATTTGTACTTATTTCCACCTATAAGTATGTACAGACCCATAGCTTTCTCTCTCTCTATATATAATGATTCACTATCATAGGTATAGTTTCATCTTGATTCTGGTTTAATAATTGGAAAACTCAGTTACATGCTACGGTCCTGCATCTTTACCTACAAAATAATAAACATGCAAGTATATCTACCTAACTTGGGTCTCATTCTTACACACTAGTATCTTACACATCAAAGCATAGTTAACCCGAAGTATCGCATTTTGTTCTCTATGGGTTATGCCATTAAACAATTGTCTAATTAAAAAATTTCGAATACTTAAAGGTGTATGACCTCATGGCAAGTAGAACTCTTAAAAAAATCACACTAAAATCTGCTTAATTAGTTTAATACTTTCATATACTATAATTTTTGTACTTGTCATGCCCTATACACAGTGACTTGTAATATGATCTGTTATTTATATTCTACCTCTACCCCGGATGAATATCCTCCATTGTTTCTACCATTCCATTCATTACAACATTAGACTTGTTCCTATAACAAATAATTCCTACTATGTTCCTACAGTTTTTCTTATTACAACAATGGATTATGACACGACAGATTTCTCCCATGGAAGTACTTCAATACAGAATTAACATTTACATATCACCAGTATAAATTATTATTTAAAACAGAGAAGGAGTAGATCAACATATCTGAACCAGTTTGCGATAAGGAAAAGGGAACAACCACGTTCCTCCCAACCGTAGAATAGGCAGCCAAAATTTCTTGCCCGATTCACCCCCTAGCCTGACCATGAATCCATGAGGGTGAATATGGAAGACTCCTCCTCAACAATGTCCACAATTCCAACAGTTATCCTCTTGCCTCACACTTACTCAGAAGTGCTCATAACAGCAAGGAAAATCCATAATCTCTTTTCTCATCATACTTGGCAACGTCCTGCCTCCTCACATATGTTATTTATCAATTTTTCCCAGGTCCTTTTCCCTCCCTTGAGAATTTTCGCAGCTTTTCTAAATTCCTGATTTTCAGGGGCTGCCAATGGCCAAATCACTAATTTTCCACTTGTAACAATCAACCTAGGGGTATTTCCAACATGTTCCCCTCTCATGGAGTCATGGTCAGCTAAATTCAACATGGTTGTTCCATTTGTCCTCCTGCAATCAATATAAAATATTTTGTTTTCATACAAGTGTCATAGTCAAATAGCTAGTTGGGCCAAATCAGGTCTCTACCCAACAGTCATGTTAGTTAATTACAATTATTAAATTCGAAATTCAGAATTTCCATAAATGGCAAAAAAAATCCAAATTCGAATTTACTAAAAACGGAATAAATTTCCAATGAATTTAAATTTCAAAAATATTTTATTTTTGGGGATATCACAAAATCTTTCCTACAAACCACCTCACATTCATTACATGGCTTAGATAGGGTCTAGTTGGGAAACATCCCTCTACTTGGTTACTGACACACCAAATCACTTTCCTTGATAACCCTCACATACATAAATTTGAAAAATTCTATAAAGTCTTTGAGAATTTATGAAATATTAAAGGGGGGATCTAATGTTACTTTTCTGGGTGGATCTTGTATTCAATATGTTTTATTTTGCATGATTCTATGACCGATGGACCCTTGGAGATCGTACTTCCTTTGTCTTTGCAGGACGTTATTGATTACATCATTCATGGAGATGCTATATCACTATGGATCTTCATAGGGGGAGGAAATCCCATTGGATGGACATTTCACCCCACATGTTGTAGGGCTTGAATGATGAGCGTTTCACTTTAGGATAATATCATATCTCATGAGATTGGTTCTACTTGATGGATCACACGTAACATTACCCGTTATTGCTTGGAAGTTGCTCAGTTGGACCATGAAGTCAAGATTTTAGGGATTGATGTGACATGGGGGTGCACTTGGTGATGTTGTGGCATGGGGGTGGTGCATTTTCCCACTCTATTTGGTTGAGTATTTGATTATGGGGATGCATTGGCACCATGAGGATGAGGAGAACCTAGCCTTTGGATGATTTATCACCCTACTTTCACCCTTTGAGGAGACGTTAGATGATTTATTATTGTTATTTTATATGTTATTGCTCATTTTGGGGGTCGTCCTAGACATATACACCTTGTAAACTTAATTTTAGACCCTTATTTTGTGGAATTAGTGAGAAAAACGATTTGGGTTTCCTCTATAAAGAGGAAAATCATTTCTTATTTTATATCATAACTCGTATTCATCACACATCATTTTTCTCTCCTCTCGTGGATTGTTTTTCTCCACTTTCTTTCCTTCTTGTGCAAATTTGGAGAAGAGATGTGATTTGTCTGTTGGGTGGAAATTTTGGTTTGAGGAAGCATTTCTTATGGATGGAAGGTGATTTATATGGTTTTTATGAAAAACATATTGGTTGTAAGTGAATAATATCTCTCTTTCTTGGATATTTTGTATGCTATTGATCAAGGTTATCATTAAAACCTTAAAACCTAATTTCCCTTTGATGCTTTTCAAGGATATTTGTTGGATATCGTTGAGACCCCTCTATATTTTCATCCTTGTAGGACTAATCCACTAAGGATAGTTGAGACTCCCTTAAGCCATCGTTCCCCCTTCCCTTGTGTCTTGCAAAAAGTTATTTTGAAAGCATAGAATATCTATAAGGATTGTTTGGGACTCCCTAGCTAGAAGATCTAGGGAAACATAAATCTAGATGTTTTTGAGAATCCTCTAGATCTTGTTGACTACATTTCTCCTTGATAGTTTCCCCTCTTGAAATTTCTCTCTCCCTTGAATCCATTTACCCTTTGAATATAAGGCACTGGTTTCTCTGATAAACGTGATAATTTCTCTCTTCAAATTATTCTCTTTCTTATTGGATTTCTCATGTTCTAGGAAAGTTATTGATGCAAAAACATTTTGAAATTGTCTTAATTTGCTTGTTGTTGTTATAAAAGTAAATCCACAACCATTAGGGATGGATAATTTTTGTTCATAACTCTCACTCTACTTGTTAATTCACTGTGTAAGTTGTTGTCTAATTATTGGATATTGATCTATAAGTTAAGGGCTACAACTTGGCATATTCATTTATTATTTTTTAGGATGAATTATTGTTGTTGTAGTAAAAAAATTCTACAACCTTTAGGGATGTTATATATTGTTGATTACATTCATTTTCCTTCCCTTATAGACATCAAAACAATCGGTTAGGTATTGTATAATTATCTACTTGTTAAGGGATTTCAACTAATATCATTACCTGTTGATTTTAATGGTGAAATATTGCAGTTTTTGCATTATATTAGTTGTTGTTATAACCTCTAGTATGTTGCAATTTTATGGAATTAAACCATACTTATTAAGTTGGTAGTGGTTTTTCGTCTTACTACATGATATTTTCTCTCGGTATTGTCGTGCTAACATTGGTTTGGTAGGTCACGTCCTAGTTTACCTTCTTTCCTCTCCCAAGCCTTCTTTCTTCAAGCCCCAATCACCTTATTCTAGTGATAAAAATAGGGATATTTCCCAACCATTTTCTCATTTCCCTCATTTACGTTGAGGTCTTATGGGAATCCTCCCTTATGTTTGATTTATCCATCCCTAAAATGAGGGGAATATTTGATAAGGTGATAGTGATTCTTACACCTAATTGTGTAACACTAGTGACACTTGTTGTTGGATTTTCCCAAGCGATAGATTATGCGTTAACAAGAGGGGAGGGAGGTAGATAGAGGTAAAGAGAGAAAGTTAGGGAGAGTGTGGGAGAGAGAGATAGAGGGAGGGAGAGAGGGAAGGTATGTAGAGATAGTTAAAGAGAGAAATTGGGGGGGAGAGAGAGGGAAGAGAGGTAGAGAGAGAGAGGGAGAGAGAGAGAAGTTAAGAGAGGGAGATAAACATGGAGAGAGAGAGATAGGGAGGGAAAGAGAGAGAGAGGTAGAGGAGAGAGTGGGGTAGAGAGGGAAATGGAAAGAGGGATAGTTTTAGAGGGGTGGAGAGGGGAAAAGAGAGTGAGTGAGAGTGTGGGAGAGAGAGATAGAGGGAGGGAGAGAGGGAAGGTATGTAGAGATAGGTAAAGAGAGAAAGTGGGGGGGAGAGAGAGGGAAGAGAGGTAGAGAGAGAGAGGGAGAGAGAGAGAAGTTAAGAGAGGGAGATAAACATGGAGAGAGAGAGATAGGGAGGGAAAGAGAGAGAGAGGTAGAGGAGAGAGTGGGGTAGAGAGGGAAATGGAAAGAGGGATAGTTTTAGAGGGGTGGAGAGGGGAAAAGAGAGTGAGTGAGAGTGAGGAGAGAGATGGGGAGAGATAGAAAGGGTGGTATAGAGGGAGGGAGGGAGAGAGGGTGAAAAGGACAGGGGGAGGGAGAGAAAGAGAGATAGCGGGAGAGAGGAGAGAGAGAGGGAGAAATAGAGAGGAAAAGAGTGGTAGAGGGGGAAGAGAGAGGGAGAGGGAGAGTAAGATAAGTAGAGTGAGTGAGAGAGGGAGGGGGATATATAGTGAGGGAGAGAGGGAGGCAGGTAAACATTTATGGGGAGGGATGGGTATATGGGGATACATAATGAGGGAGAGAGAGAGAGATGAAGGCATGTACAAAGTGATGGTGAGGGAGGGCTATGTGTGTGTGTGTGTGTGAGAGAGAGGGAAGGGTAGATATAGAGAGGTTAGAGAGTAATGGAGATAAGTAAAGAGAGAGGGGGGAGACAGGGAAATGGAGAGAGAGATTATGTGGTAGTGGGAGGTAGTGAGGGATGGATTGAGGGAGTGAGGGAGAGTTAGAGGAAGGTGGAGAGATAGGGGAAGAGAAGGGGTGAGGATGTATAGAGAGAGAGAGAGAGAGAGAGAGAGAGAGAGAGAGAGAGAGAGAGAGAGATAAGCATGGAGTAGAGAGGGGAGAGAGGGGGGAGAGATAGAGGTAGAGGAAGAGAGAAAAATTTGTGGGAGAGAGAGAGAGAGAGAGAGAGGGAATGGGGGGAGAGGTAAAGAGAGAGAGGGAAAGAGGGAAGGTAGGAGAGATAGAGACTGGGGAAGAAAGGGAGGAGAAAGGGAGAAATGGAGATAAATGGAAACTTAGTCATAAGAGTGTGCACACGTTCCTAGAGCATGTGCGCATTCACTGGATTTCAAATTCTTTTGAGGTATGAATGGAAATTCTAGCATACATGTTTACTAAGTTGGTTTCCTCGGATTTAGCTTTGGGATGACAAGCATAGTGGTTTGGTGTGTAAAAACAATGAAACCTCCATTTTATACCTCTCAATATCTTTGTTTTTGACATTATTTTTCTATAGCATACACAAATATCTTGTTGATTAAACTATAGAAACAGATAAAGTCGACTATACAAATTCTAAATATATAGTTTTAAAAAATAATATTATTTCTTACTATTAATCTATTTTTTTTTTTGACATATATCAAAATCCTAAAATATATATACCTCTTTTATTTTTGCTATAACTTTTTATTAGCCTAACCACTTTTTATACACCACACTAGAAGATAATTAGATCTATAATATACAAAAATAAATAAATGATAATGTTAATACCCTTGTATCCTACATTAATGCAGGGCATTTTAATTTCAAGGATATATTTACTTTCATAATTTAAAAAATATACAAAATTAATATTATAAATTTTGAAAAAATACCTCGCACTAGAATAAAGGGTTCTCTACAATTATTATTTCTTTAAGGAAATTCCATCCTTAAGGTACTAAACACCTGCACTAATGGATGAATATACATCATATTTTTATTTATAAATAACATACTAGTGTTATTAAAACTCAAATTTCGCATAGTTATTCACAAATTCTATAAATAAAAATTATATATTCAGAAATTTAATTCAATTTCCTACATTTCATATTTTTACACCATATTCAAATTTATTGTAAAAGTTCCCTGAATAATCCCTCCAAGATAACATATTGTTGTTTTTCCATGTTTGGATTGCCACTAAGGCATCATGAGATACCATCATTAGCGTGCACCCACCCTTAAGGGTTATGTTGGATTAGAGCATTCCTCAAAGGTTATGCCACATTGTGACATTCATTTTGATTGACATATATTGAATATATATGTTCCCCAACTAATATGTTTGATTGTGATTGATTAACTATGATTGACCATGGTTGACCTTGTTTAACCATGGTTGAGTTATATTCTTGACTATGGTACAACATGTTTCAGTTCAACCATGTTATCAATGTGTTTAATATACACTTATCAATATTCATTAACAATTATGTCACACTGCCACATTCTTGATTGGTTATGTTGGATTGCAACATTTGTAAATGGTTATTTCACATTGCAACCTTCATCTTCACTGAATTTTGTTGAATTACTACATTCATTAAGGGTTATGTTCCATTGGGTCATTTGTAACACACTAAGAGGTTTATAGTATGGTTAGTATCTCTCTCTCTCTCTCTCTCTCTCTCTCTCTATATATATATATATATATATATATATATATATATATATTATTGTTCATCTTAGTTGTGTTATGTTGAGTTCATGTGTTNACACATCGGTTGGGAAATCTTGTCTGGCTACAGACCGACTTTACTAAATTAGACAACACTTTCTCGCTGGAAGTAACTGGAGTCCCCACTGCCACAACACTGATGTCAAGGAGCAGCATAATTGAAGTCAGGGCAATAAGGACGGTTCTTTTTTTCGAGATTTGAGCATTCTGTTCCTCGACGCAGTCGACTCTAACGTTGCTCCTAAAAGAACTCGTCATCTGGAAGATATGTCAAGGACTTTCAGATCAATGAACCCTAGAAGTAATAGGCACAGAACTCGATTATAAATTCCCACACTTGAGAACGGCTAGGCTTGGCTGGGTGGGGATGAACTCACTCGACTCGGCTGGGTGGAAATGAATTCTTCACGGAGTACTCTTATAGCATTGCAATTTTGTCGTTAGTTATGTGGCTTAGAAAAATTAGGTTTCTTCTTTTCTAGCATTGCAATTTTGTCGTTACTTTATCTAAAGCCCACCAATCAAATCGGCAGATTATTGTCGCCTGAATATTGTGATTGTTTCGTATAGTATTGTGTAGATTATTGTCGCCTGAATATTGTGATTGTTTCTTATAGTATTGTTTGATTCGAGGAGTAGTTCCGTTATTGTCGAATTCAGCCTTGATCGTTGACAGTACAACAATATTCGCATTGGATTTCAACATTAATTTTCATTACGTATTGTCCTCTATATTCTCCCACGTCACTTCTCAGATTGGATATTCCCGTAATACTTAAGGTACAAGAGACATCCATCACTGTAATAAATAATAAAAAAGAACCATTTAGCACTTGACAATTAGATACAAATAAAGACCGTAAAAACCACTGTTTCATTCTGCAAGTCAGCAGTTTCATCTTTGTTCAACAATTATGTCACATTAGAAAGTTGATGAAATGTGAAATTCATCAAGGGTTATGTTGCATTGATTTTGGTTAACATTGGTTGGCTATGATTGACTGTGGTTGATAATAATTTATCGTATTGGGACATTCCACGAGACTTATGTTGGATTAATATGTTCAATTGTTATGTTAGATTGCAACTTTCATCTTGGCTAATTTTATGTCAAATTGTTGCATTCATTGCTTCTTATGTTGCATTACAATGTTCATCAAGGGTTATGTTGCATTAAGTTTGGTTGAATTTGGTTGCACATAGTTGGTGTTCCTCAATGGTTATATCAAATGGTTCATGGTTCATCTCAACTAAGTTATTTCAAATTGATATGTTCCCTAATGTTTATGTTGCATTGCAAAATTAATGTCCTTAATATACACATATCAAAATTCATTAAGGGTTCTGTTAAATTATGGATATCCTCATTCTTAGTCAACCTCTTAAAATCACAATGTCACATAATGTTGATCTCAACCTCTTCATGT
>JASDQU010372476.1:1554-60824 GCA_032191745.1 Picea mariana
GAGATTCTTCCAACCAACAATTACGGGCCAATTCTTTAACATTTTCTGCAAGTCTATCTTTGTAGGGTTGTCTAGAAATCATTGTCCAACAAGCCAATTCATCATTTACATCTATTTGGAAACGAAATTTTCTATGTTTGTGTAATGTTTTTTTTGACGTTCCCAAAGTTTTTGCCATGTGTAGTGTCAAACGATCTTTTATATTGCTCCTTGAAACAATTGTTGTTTGTAATGTTTTACGTGCAACACGGACATCTTCTTTTTGAGATTTCCCAAAAGCTTTTAATACACTAGTTATATTGTTAAAAACATTCTGTTGCAACTTTGTATCCTTTGTCGACTTTTGAATACCCAATAATGATGTAGCTTCTTTTAACTTTCTTTACTTCAATAGAGAAAGTAAAAGTTGAGCCTGTGTTGTTACTGATTCATCTTTGAAATAAGTATTATATATATTCTTAGTTCGATATCTTATATAATGCTTATCTTTTTTCTTTCCAAATATGTCAGTATCAACATTTTCTAATATTTCATCATCAATGTTGATAGATTCTCCTGCATATTTCAATTTAAAGTTTATATTAAAAAACATAACCCAAACACAAATTTACTGAATTATATATACTTGAATGTTCATCTTATATTAATCTAAATTTATGTACACATACCTATAGGTGATTCGTCTTCTGATTCAATTTTGGTTTCAGCATCTTCTTCGACATTATGAGACAAATCTATTTTTGTTTTTTGAAAAACATCAAATTCTAATTACAATCAATTATATTATTTACAATATTTTTAATTTGAATTCTATACTTTGAATTTTGTACTTTCTGAATACAGTCCCAATGTGTGTTGTGTGCTTAATCATCATATCTGCATGCATACCTGGTTGAACTTCTTCTTGTCGAAAATCTCTATTGACAAATTATCATCGTTTATTTCTTCAATATTCGCACGTTCTTGTTTATTTCTCCGATAAAGCTCTTTCCTTTGCTCGATTTGGCGAGTGTCATCTCGAGTGCGATCATATTTTATCTTGCACAAAATTTTGTTTCCCATGATTTTTATAGTTATCTGTAAAAGATATGTTCAACAAAGACTTCACCTTGAAAAAATGCTCAACATTTATCTTTCAACCCATAAATTGTTATTCCGATAAAAACTTGAACAAACATCATTTACCTTATTCAACAAAAACCAAAAAGATGATTCAAAACTTTGTTGAAGTGTTTTAAAAAACCACCATGTATCGATATCGATCCTCCGATTAAGCCTGTGGAACAGAGGGAATAAAGAAAAAAAGAAAAGAATATAGCGACAATCAGTAATAGAAGTGCTTTGAAATCCTTATCCTCGAGCTCATATCTTTTTGTTCATTTGATGGATTGTGTTAAATTTGTTCGGTTGCAATCCTATTTATACCATTTGGCGCGAAAAAAACTTAAACGACGTGTCGTTTCATATTTTCAAATTTATACGACGTGTCGTTTCATATTTTCCGATGGTCGGAATTTGTTCGACAGTCTTTCGGCTGAAAGAATTAGTGTTTCGGCCGAAAGATCGGGAAACCGTTTAATATAACGGATTCCGTTAGATTTTAGTATTTCGGCCGAAAAATTTATTTTTCGGCCGAAATATATTTTTGGCCGAAAACAGGAAATTGCAACTGAAAACCAAAACCAGAGAAATGCCCCAAGCATAACTAAACTTCAGAGGTTGCTGACTCCTACAAACATTGAGAATTTGGTTTCGAAAATGACTCCAGCATTTCCAAAATTGAATCTACTTTCAATTCGTATAATTTTTTTTCATTTTCTTTATTTTTATCTAATTTTATTTAATTTTTAAAAAAACTCACTACATAATATTTTCAGCAGACATTATGATTCGGTGAAATGAAATATCGGTATCTCAAAAAATATACGGTGAAAAAATTTGAAAAAAATATATTCATAATCCTTAAACTGTTCTTTTCAAAAGGGTATATTTAAATTTTAGTTTTAAGTAAAAATTAAGATAGATACAAGGTGTAGAAAAACATGTATTTAAACTCTGCAACGTTTTCAACTTGGTCAACTTAAAAAAATTCTAGAAATTATAATATTCATCCGTTAAATTCAAAATAATAGTCATAATAAAATAGAGTCTCTGTAGATTGTTGCAGTATATTTTGTTTCTTAAAAACATAAGTTTAATAATATATAAATTGTTGTAGAAATAAGTAACTCATTATCATTCATTTCGTGTTTAAGAAACATACTGTTAAACAATTGTCAAATTGACATATCAAATCGTGATAAAAAAAAATTGAAAAATAGTCATTGGAAAGCTAACACAATTCTTCACAAGTTTTGTTTNTACTGTAAAGTGAAATTCTAAATAAAAAAAATACTTTTATATGTTGGAAGTTGAATAACTTGTGAAAATACAATTTTTTTTCTCATAAAACAAGCAAAAGTGTAACCCACCTTCATGATTTCACCCCTAAAATCCCTTTGGAATAATCAGTGGTAGAATTTATGTAAGGAAGAAAATGTTGGGAGGTGCGTTGATGGCATTTGTGCGAGATGATATCCTTGTATTGCAATGTTTGTGGTAGGGATTCGATAAAGGGGAGCGTTGAGAAGGGGAATGAGACCCAACAACAAATCATGTTCAGGCAAAAGCGATCTATAGAAGAAAATGAAATTTGTTTACAGAGAAAGAACATTTTGGAAATAATTACCGATCTTCACGACATTGCTCCTCCATTGGTGGGGTGATCTCCTCTGTCACTCGACGCACTCATGTGGGCTCCTTCTCCTGTGGGGTGATCTCCTATGTCCCAACTTGTTGTCAATCGGGGTCAGCTGAGTTTTTTCTAGTGTGGGTTCTGAAATTTGAGCGCAGTATTGATCGTGGGTGGGGTTGTTTTAAGTCGGGGTTTTGAAATTTGGGCGCTACGCGAGTTTTCTATAGTGGTCAGGTTTTGTTTGCTAATTTTTTTTGTTTATAATATATATAATTAATATATGTTTTTTTTTTGTTTATAATATATGTTTGATTTGGTTTTTTTTTGGTTTATATATTATATATTTTTATAATAATATAATTAATATATATTATATTGAGGGTGTAACGGTTAATAACATGGTTTTACTCCCTAGAGGTCATAGGTTTACGAAGATATGATTGCAATGACAATGAAGATGACAGTGACGATGATGACAATGAAAATGGTGATGATGACGACAATGATAATGACATTAATGGAAAACTTGTTTGACCCAAATGTACTAGTGCTTCTGGAGAAGTAACCAAATGACCCAATTAATTTTTCCAATGTCACCTTTGAGGGTTTTCAATACTACTCTGTATGCAAAGTTAATGGTTTTATTTCATTAATACTATGAGTCCAGAGCCTAATCTACCATTGGTACAAATTATTGGTCTTACTACCAACAAATGGATTCAATTCACTTCCCTTGAATATCTCCACTGCTCTACCTCTGTCAGATGGGGCTACAACTCGACGCCAACTGCCAGTGTTGTAGCTAATGTTTATGGATATGCCAAACCTTTGTAAATAAATCCACCACCACTTGGACAACCAGCAACGGGATCTATAAACCCTCAATCCATGGCTAGCAACTCAACTCCACAACTACCAAGTATGGTCACTATGCTTTAACTCACAATCAAGTGGGGCTACTCGAATACTCCATCATACACAGTGTTGCTTCGAGCTAAACGTGGTAAATCAAAACAACGACCAGTGGTGCAGGTGGTGCTTGTTGGGTGGTTTGCTCCTCTGCCTCTGTCGGATTGAGTTTTTCTATCTAAACCTACCCTAAGTAGCAAATGAATGATGTATGGGGAATAGAGACCAGTTTTTGTTGACTTTTGCGAGGTACCTCCCTCCCACCAACCTTCCTCCCACTAAGTTTATTGACATTATTGTCATTATTTTTTGTTATTATTATCACTATTAATTAATTAATTTGTTTTTCATGTGATGCATCCTTACATTACATAGAATAGAACATTATCATGTCAATCAATCCACCATTATGAGTTGGTTCGATTAGACGATGCCTAAACACATCATCTAGCCACCTCCCCAATGTTTTCTTGACCATCTAGACGCCTTCATTTTTATCCAAAACTCAACACTAGGATTATGTTTTTCAATGCTCTTCAATGTAGGCAAGAAGGTTATAGTCTAGGACACCAATACAATTGAGGATACCATTGGATACGTGTGTATAACTATATCCTTCTTAAATCCAACAACACCATAGCCTCACACATGGCTATCTTATATGCCATTCACTTTCACAACATGATCATAAGTCCTAACTTTCCTTGGTGATTACCTCATAACCAACACAAAATGACATGACATTCTTCATATGATCAACACATTAATATATTTTGAACATTCTTTATATGTCCAATATTTCTTACCTTTACCATACCCCAGTTGGGTATCATTCACCTTGATATCTTTGATTCAGGGGTTTAATGGTCACAATTTAACTAGGTGAGTGATTTATTCATAGTTTATACTATCATCAATATAAACACCTCAAATAGAAGCATTTTGAAGAGATTTGGGGGTGTCAAGTCTTCCAACCATTGTCTTATTAGAGCTCACACTTAGAAAATAATGGGTTAGTGATTTAGTCATTTTCATCTAAAATAATTGATTCTAGTAATGTAGAGCACAACCAATGCCTTCAATTTGGGTTTCTGGTTAAATTAAGGATTTAATATTATGTTTAGTCCTTAGTCTAAGTAGTATTGGAGGGAGATTTTAATGGTAGAAATTACCCATTCTTATTTGTCGGTTCCAATTGTTGTTACTTTGTTAGAATAGGGCTTATGTTATATCACCCATAGTTATGCGAAAAACACCATTAATTTTATTACATTTAAGCTTCCTCTGTGTAATTACTCAGGGGTTAAGGCTTTAAAATCTCATCTTCATTCAAGGGTATATAATCACGCACAATTATAAAAAAAATTGCATGTTGTTAGGGTTTTATGATTAGCATACAACTATATTGTAGTTGTTGACTTGGAGCATATATTGTTCCTCCAATTTGTGGACTAGTTTCATAAACCTCAATTTTTCATCACCCTCTCTACTATCAATCCAATGATTTCAATTATCAAAAAGCCATGCTCTTTGATTTGATCCATAGTGTCTTATTACCATACTAATTTGTTGGTTTTGTTAATTAACTGCACCAATTAACATTCACATAGTTTTCTACCATTTCACTATTACTACTTATATCCCAAAATTGATTATGCAAGATACAACCTAGATTAGTGAAATTTCTCTATGATTTTTGTTGGGTTTCTATATTAAGAAACATCCTTTTGACTTATATGGTGTTTATGGTTAGAATGGTGATGGCTGGTTGCTTGGTTTCAATGCAATTTTCCTCAGTTTTCACATACATAGATGTAAAATCTCTACATGGTTTTTTTATTAAGATATCAAATTATTGAAATGGTAGTTGTGATAGGGGATAATTCCCCACTTACTAGGATCAAATCAATGGCAAAGAAAACAAAATATATTATCGCTATATTTCTAGATCAGTTGTGTATGTCAATGCAACATGAATATATGAAGAAGAATACATGTGGCTAGGCATCTATCCCCCTTTATTTGTATTTCAAAAGTAATCACGAGAGTGTCCTGAATTCTCTAAATGCTCTAATCCTCTCTTCAAATATATGAACATAAAGAGAAACACAACCTTCCCCAAATAATCAAGTATAGATGTCAAGAAACCCTCCCCATATTATAGTTATATAGAAGTCAACCTTCCCCATACTTAGTTATAGATGCCATATTTATTACATGATCATCCATGTGAGCACTAGTGAATGGGACCAACGTTGAATTTTCTTTAATATGTGCCTGTATGCATCGAAATTTGACATGGTTAGACTAGACACATGCCTTGACAGTATGGGAGGGTTTCAAGAGTCAAGGATGTATGATTTCCCAACCACATAATCTTTGAGATGGTCCATTTTTGCAACAACATTCATAATGGGCATAATGGGGATCATCTTTGATATGTCATGGTACTACTCTTCCAGTGGGTGCACAATATCACAAGGATATGTCTTCTTTCCCTCCTCCATTGGATGAGCATGTCAACAACAATTTTCGCTTGTGGATGAGTAGTTTGGTAGAAACATTCTTTCAAGTTGTAATTAGGTACACTTTTGTATTGAGTTGGATCATCACAATGCCACTCTAATTTCTTCCAACTATCACTGACTAGATACTTGGTTAAAGTTTTTCTAATTTTTCTAAAGGCATGGGTTAATGTATGGGAGGGTTTCGATACTTAAGGATGTTTGATGTCACCACATAATACTTAAAGAGGGTTTGATTATTGAATTACCAAGTCGAGTTGATGTCACAGAAGCTTCAATTCACCCACCAATGTCATCTTGCACTGACCCCGCATAGTGAGAAGTGAATGGGGCCAACGTTGAAATTTCTTCAAATTGTACATGTATGCATCGAAATTATACATGGTTAGACTAGACACGTACCTTGACGGTATGGGAGGGTTTCAAGACTCAAGGATGTATGATGTCCCGACCACATAATCTTTGAGATCGCCCATTTTTGCAACAATGTTCATAATGGGCATCTCATTGTCAAATGTCGTTGTTTCCATATGTAGAATATTTTTTGGAACTCTCTTGAAATTTCATGGAACTTCCAATTCAACCACCAAAAATGTCAGGCACCGACCCCACATAGTGAGCAGTGAATGGGGCTAACATTGAAATTTCTTAAATAGGTGTCGGTATGCATCGAAATTTGACATGGTTAGACTAGACACATGTCTTGACGATATGGGAGGGTTTCAAGACTCAAGGATGTATGATTTCATACAAAAAAAAATTGAAAAATTTTCAACGTTGGCCCCATTCACAGGTCACTGTTTTCCATCATGTACTCTAGCCCTAATACAACGTCTTTTAATAGTTGTTTCCTTTAAAATTCGACTGATCAGGAAATTAAAATGAAACAAGGATGAGATGAGACGATATATAGAGTGGGTCTGTGAGTGATCTTTGAGTATAAGGGAAAATATCTCTTCCATGCCATACACAACACAAGGGAAAATGTTTCCTTTCTCTACTCAACAATCCCTCAAACATCTCCTTCCTTTTCAGTGCCCTCATGTAGGCAGAAATAGTCCAATCCATTGACTGCTTTATGGGAAACCTAGTGGAGTATTGCCTTAGCTATTAAATAATTAATAAGCAACTATTTCATGGGCATGGGGTTAAAGGTTTTCCAATTTTCCTTGCCTCTATGCTTATCTGCAACCATCTATCTCTCTTCCAAGGTTTGTTATTTCGTCATTGTTGCATTAGTTTTGGTCATTTCTAAATTTGTCTTATTGATTAACTAAGGGGAATATAGTGTGGGGGTTATGTGAATAATGGTGAGAATGATCACAAGAGAATTTCCATGAGGTAGGAGACTGCATGAATGACTCACACTTATTGAAAATGTTTAAAATCCATGTTGATGTGGGGATTTCTTTAATGTTGGAGGATATCAAAGATGTGTCATTGCAACTAAGTGGACATATGTTGGTGAGAACGATGTCATCAGCTCATCATCTTCACTCATAGATTCTTCAGTGGATGATATCATCAACTCATAATTTTTATTACTGTTGTCATTCACCCACCACAAATGTCATCTTGCACCGACCTCGCATAGTGAGTAGTGAATGGGGACAACGTTGAAATTTCTTCAAACTGTGCATGTATGCATCAAAATTCGACATGGTTAGACTAGACACATGGCTTGATAGTATGGGAGGGTTTCAATACTCAAGGATGTATGATGTCCCCACATAATCTTTGAGATCATCCACATTTGCATCAACATTCATCATGCTCCACCTATCATTGTCATCATTTGTCATTCCCTTCTATAGAATCGTTGTCAGAACTATCTTGAAATATGTCATGGAACTTCAAATACACCCATCAAAAATTTCTTCCATTGACCCTGCACAATGAGCAATGAATGGGGCCAACATTGAAATGTTTTAAATCTGTTCCCGTATGCATCAAAATTTTACATGGTTAAACTAGATAGTTGCCTTGAAGGTATGGGAGGGTTTTGATACTTAAGGCTCTTTGATGTCCCCGCATAATATTTGATATCATCCATGTTTGCATCAACGTTCAATATAATGGATGTATCATAGTGAGCATAGTGAATGGGGCATGCCTTGAAGGTGAATGAGCATAGTGAAATTTCTTCCACCGACCACGCATAGTGAGAAGTGAATGGGGCCAATGTTGAAATTTCTTCAAATTGTACATGTATGCATCAAAATTCGACATGGTTAGACTAGACACATGCCTTTATGGTATGGGAGGGTTTTGATACTCAAGGAATATGTCTGATGTCCCGACCACATAATCTTTGAGATCGTCCATGTTTGCAAAAATGTTCATAATGGGACATCTCATATTTTTCAAATGTCATTGTTTCCATCCGTAGAATCTTTGTTGGAACTCTCTTGAAATGTCATGGAACTTCCAATTCAACCACCAAAAATGTCATGCACCTACCCCTCATAGTGAGCAGTGAATGGGGCCAACGTTGAAATTTCTTCAATATGTGTATGTTTGCATCGAAATTTGACATGGTTAGACTAGACACATGCCTTGATGGTATGGGAGGGTTTCAAGACTCAAGGATGTTTGATATCCCGACCACATAATCTTTGAGATCGTCCATGTTTACAACAACATTCATAATGGGGCGTCTCATATTTTTTAAATGTCATTGTTTCCATCCGTAGAATGTTTGTTGGAACTCTCTTGAAATGTCATGGAACTTCCAACTCAACCACCACAAATGTCATGCACCGACCCCGCATAGTGAGCATTAGTGAATGGTGCCAATGTTGAAATTTCTTCAATATGTGCCTGTATGCATCGAAATTTGACATGGTTAGACTAGAGATGTGCCTTGACGGAATGGGAGGGTTTCAACACTCAAGGATGTATGATGTCCCGACCACATAATCTTTGAGATCGTCCATGTTTTCAACAACATTCATAATGGGCGTCTCATTGTCAAATGTCGTTGTTTCCATCTGCAGAATATTTGTTGGAACTCTCTTGAAATTTCATGGAACTTCCAATTCAACTACCAAAAATGTCATGCATCGACCCCGCATAGTGAGCAACGAATGGGGCCAACATTGAAATTTCTTCAACATGTGCTTGTATGCATAGAAATTTGACATGGTTAGACTAGGCACATGCCTTGATGGTATGGGAGGGTTAGACTCAAGGATGTATGATGTCATATAGAAACATTTTGAAAAAATTTCAACGTTGGCCCCATTCACAGGTCACTGTTGCCCATCATGTACTCTATAACTAGTATAATGTATTTTAATAGTTGTTTCCTTTAAAATTCGACCGATCAGAAAATTAAAATTAAACTAGAAGAGACCTAGTACAATGTATTTTAATAGTTGTGCTCTATCCGAGAAGACCCGCAAACCCTTTTTTAAGTGTCATTATTATAGAAAACTTGTCGCAACATCCGTAAAATGAAACATATTTATAGATTTTCTAACGTCGCAATTCTGACAATCATTGACCAAATCAAAGTTGATTTGGTCAAAATTCTAGGTCATCGTTGGAGGGGTAAAACCTAGTTTCCACAACGTCGTAACTGCGACAACTATCTTCACAAACATGGCAAGAGAGACGACTATGTCAAAAACGTGGCAAGAGAGATGACTGTGTGGAAAATGTGGCAAGAGAGACGATAATGTGGCAAGAGAGACGACAACGTGGAAAGAGAGACATCAACATGGAAATTGTGACGTTATCGGACAATATGGATTTTTTTTTTTTAATTTCCTCTATTTTTCGACAATATGGCCAATTTTGTCCATAACGCCGCAAATAGAACGTCGAAATTTATAGAATATGTACTAGTGCTTGTAACCCCTGTTGGTATCCCTTTGAGTGGTAGTGAATCAGAAAACACCTGTATACAGATCATCCTAGGCATCTTGAATCCCTCCATATATAAACGATCGATCTCCTGACTACTATAGTGTCACTGAGAACAACACTTAGGAAGTGACTCTCTAGTAAATAGGGTAGTCGAGTAGTATGGATAAGGGTACGGTCTAGCCTCCTTAGTTTGTGCCTTGAGATATTGGGTTGAGTACTACTATTGGATGCCACATGTATATCAGAGAGCTATAGCATAGGGAAAACCCTTGACTATAGATTCCTTGCAAACCCTAACCATTGGGAACATAACATAAAAGGAAAAGACAAGATCTCTTGCAGTGTGTTAGCACATGAAATGTATCGCGGGTCATTTCCACCTTGTTTTGTTTTTGTTTTAGTTTAGTTTCCTTTATAAGACATTTCCCAAATAATTCATGTTTATACAAGAAGAAAACTCATTTTGCTCTTAGTCCTTGTAATTTTTTTTTTAAGTCTTAAGTTTAGTACTCTATGAAAGAGAAAGGGCTCATTAAGGCATATCTAAAATCTTCAAGACATGATGGTAATTATTAGTGAGTTTTTTTTTGTCTCGTATAGAGTCTTTGTCATTCAAATGAATAAATGTCATTGGATCGAGTTTTTAAAGTTTTGAGGTAACTTCATGTTATGTAAAAATGTCTTTTCATACTTCCAAATGAGTCTGTTTCATGTAGTGTATCATTATAACATTCGTTTCAAAAGTCCTAACATTTCGTAGTGTTGTACTAATCCTGTCAAAACGCTGCAAAAATGGATTTTCTCCATAAAATATTGTAATCATGAGTTTTTTTAATTGGATTCATTGTTATGATTGTGTCATGATTCATCATGAGTCATTAGAGTCCTTGGTTCTTTCATATGTGGTTTGAAATTTTCAAACAGGTAGAATGCTACTAAATTCATGAGCACTGCAAATCCATGCTACCAAAGCTCTGTTCGTTGCCAAAATTTTGTGTGCTACCAAAGATCTGTTTTGATCATGGCTGAAGCTCGACATTACCTTTTTAATATTCATTGGGAGTTATGGAACCTGAGAAGCAAAAGAAGAGGAGAAATAAAGGAGGAGAAATAGTCAGATTTGAACCTCAGGGTTTACAAGTACTTAATTCAAACCCATTCTTTAGAGAACCATTTGAAAAATTTGGATGCATTCCTTTTTGTGAGAAGTTCCAGGGATACCATATGGATGTGGCCAAATAATTTTCCCTCAACTTTGATGGAGTTAAGAAAAAAGTTGGATCGCTTGAGTTTCAAGTTTCATAGAACACCATTGCAGTAACTACTGGAATACATATGCAAGGAGAGAAATGGTTTAAAGGAATGCCTCTAGAATTTACATTTTGTAATGATTAATTCAAGGTAGAGAATCAAAATTAGAAGTTGCCAGCAACGATACCAGGGAACTATATGTTGTATCACCATGAAAAATTTCTGTGTGTAATCCTATGTTATTTCACCTATGAAGGACGCTTCAACATGGTCTATCAGTACCACATCAGGATTCTTATGCAGTTCACTGGTAAGAAAGCTCTTAATTTACCATTTTATCTTTACAGGAGCTTGGGAAAGATGACAAATAAAGTCCAAGAATGATCCAAATAGGTTTAACTCATTATGGCCCGATTAAACTCATGGTTCAATAATAACTCAAAAACACAAATCGAGATTGGGTTTCTTTCTTGTATTCATCAAGGTTTAGTGTAGATATCAATGGTACTCCTCATTCTAAAAGGAACACCCCATATTCAAGTTGAAAAATAATAAAGGAAGCTTCTAGTGGATCGAAGAGAAAAAGGGAGAAGGGTGAAGAATCACTGAATCAGGGCATGAAAGAAGTTGGAAATATTGCAGAACCCTTTGATAGTAAGAAGAGAAAAATGAAAGGAAAGAAACTTGAATGAAGTTTCAGACATGATAAAACCTAAAGGACCCATGAATAGGTCAGCACTTAAATGGTTAGCTCATATGGATGAAGTTGAAGCTAAGTCACATGTTCATTATGAAACTAAAAATATCATTGAAGTTCAACCCCAACCAGAGGAAAATGATGTGAGAATCAAGAGGCTTAGGAAGCAGTTGAAGGAAGCATAGGATTTAATTGTTAAATTAAGGGAAGAGAATAGAAAAATGAATACAATAATAGAAAATCATTTGGATGTGTGTGAGGAAGCTCTAGAAAAGAGAAATAACATGGTTAGAAGGTTCATGCCCCTGCACAAGCAAGTTAAGAAGGTATATAGACAAAAAAGAATTTTACAAACAAAAAATAGGTCACTGAAAGAAAGGCTACATCAAATAGATTAAGAAGCTGCAAATAAAAACCTGGACATGTTGGTACAAGCAACAGTCAAGTAATTCATAGTTTCACAAGAAGCAAGTAAGGAAGGTCTCATTTTTTCAGACTGCTCAAGTATTGGGATCGATAAGTAAATATGAAACCCTAATGGTTCATTTTTGTCCAATACATTTTTGGTGGCACATTTACAATTATGACTGGAAGAGAGATTCAAATCAATTTAAAGTCAATAAGATTAAGAAATCCATTACATGGTCTGCACACAATAAAATCAAACTTTAAAATTTAAAAATAGTGAAAACAAAGATTTCGCAGTGAAGTTTCACCAGGATGTTGTGAAAGTGCTAGAAACGGAGAATTCGCAGTGAGTTTTACTAGAACGCTGCAAAACTGTACAGTTAGTTAGAACCAGTGTATATTTGATTTCCATGTGGAATAAACCTCCTCCAAATCTTTAGGTGGACGAGAGGGACAAGTGTTCCATCATCAAATCATGTAGCTTGATGTGTTTTAAATAGCCTAGACAAGACCCTGGAAATTATGAGTTAGTTATGTTTTTTGTTGTAACCTTTTGTAACAAACTCCTAGGATGAAGGGAATCTTATGTAACTATTTGATATCAAATTCCTAAGAGGTGGAGTTAAGGATAGGATATATATTCAAGATTGTAATATGACAACATGGTTCGAGTGATAAACTGAGGCTAGTACTCTTGTCTTATTTTGAAATATCACACTTTGTGTATTTGGATTTGAGGATTCTAATGCAATTAAAAATCATCTTGTGTTATTTTCCATCTATTATTTATATTTTACTTTAATGGGGTGTTGTTCATGAATGATTCATCTACAGTTTATTTTATAGGAATGTGTAGTAAAATATTTGTTGCATATTGTTGTGAAGTTTCTCCGTTTAAGTATTTTGTATTTATGAATTAGGAAGCTCCTAGTTTATGAAAGTTCTTCAATAAGTTAGTCAATCGAGATGGAAGTGAGATTGTCTAGTTTATTCCAGTGTTCTTTTACATTTTCTTTTGTTCGTGCTTATGTATCTATACACTGATTGAGGGTTTTTTTAGCCCTCTTTGCTGGAACATAGTTTTTGTTCATATGGTATATGAGAAGTTAGTCTCAAGTTGCATTACTTTGACCTACCACTGAGTTTAAAATTCATCCGTTTACTATTAATATTCAAATGGGTATTGGGCTTATCCTTATGGAAATATAAGGTGTGTCTTGGTGATAACATTTATGGCACCGTTTTTGGGGATGTAGTTGAAGATTTTCCCTGGGTTGTACGAAAAAGTATATTGTTGGTTTTTGAAGGTTGAAAGAGACTAGTAATAGAAAAATATTACATTTTGTTTTCACCTGGCGACTCCAAAGTTCAACAGTGGATCCTAATAATATTAGAATAATATCCAATCCACAGTCACCTTTGGCTACACATGTATCAGACCTAGAAAATATCATAAAGTAGGGAAAGGATTTACAAGGAGCCTCATCTTCCAAATCTTTAGGTATTTCTGGAAAACCTCCTAACCTTGTTTTTCAATGACCAGTTGCTATATCTAAATCTTATCATACTCCTGAGGTTGTATCTCCTAAAAATATGAAAGAATAGAGTCCTCCTTTTGAGTATATTCTTGCTTCTCCCAATTTAAAAGAAGAAAGTCTTGAACTTTTAGAGGGTAAAAAGGTAACATAGGAGGTAGATTGGGACTTACCATTTCTAGGTTTTCCAAGTGATGATTTATCAAAGTCTTCTGGAGTTGAAAAATATGAAACTTTGTCCCCTACTAAGATCTCAATAGAATCACCAGAATATGGTTCAGTTTCAGTTAAATATGAGCCTTCTTCACCTCATTATCCTTCTCTTTTTAACCCTCATGTTGTAAAAAATTCATTACCACCTAGAATCACACCATATACTAGTAAGTCTCAACCCTTGTCTTTATCACCAATCACCTCTCCTAAGAGTCAGAGGCCTCTTTTTCCTAAAATGGAAGGATTTAACCCACCACTAAATAGAATGGATACGATTTTGGCTGCAATATACGCACCTTTAGTACTTCCCCAACCTATGATTCCCTTCCACCTAGGGATTATCTCAAATATATGCCAAATTTCACTAGAGAGGAAGACATCACAACAGAAGAAAACCATGCAACATTTTACAGCTATGCAGATAATCTAAATATAGAGCATGAGGATGTATGGATGAGTCTTTTTGTCCAAAGTATGGATGGTGAAGCTCATAAATGGTTTAGAGGTTTGCCTCCATAATTAATAGATGGGATTGATCGCTTAGATGATGCTTCCTTAAAATAATGAGGGGGGGGGGGGGGGAGGACTTTTTATATTACATCATAGATTTTGGAGCCATTAAAAGGAAATATGGGGAATTTGTTTCTGAGTTCTCAAAAAGGTTCAATAATATGTATAATAAGAATCCAATAGAAATCAAGCCTACAGAGACATCTGCAAATATTTCTTATGTAAATTCTTTTGATTCTTAATTTTGTTTATTATTAAGGGAAAGAAGGTCTTCTACGCTAGCCAATATGCAATATGATGCTTTGGAAGTTGAGTCAAACATATTGGAAACATAAACATTGAGGGGCAGATAAGATAGAGAAAAGAGAAAGCAGAAAATGGAGGCTTCTCCTTCATGTGCTGCAAACATAGACCCAAATATTGATGAGTTGGATAAATTGGTCAAATAATTCTCTATAGAAATGGAAAGGTTGAAACTTGAAGCGAATCAAGCAAAAAACAACCTTCAATATGCTACAAACAAAAATCAGTTCAGAAGACAGAATAACCCATTGCATATTTTGCAAAGAGATCAAAGAAATAATGATGATCAAAAGGTCAAAGCTCCCTTTTAGAACAACTTATTTGATGAAGAGTAGGAAAATAATGAAGAATAAGATTGGGAGATCCATTACCTTGACGATACACCTATTTCTTCTCATTTGACTCAAAGTGCTTATGACGAATATTTTATTTGTAATCATCTATATGAACAATGCCAAGAGGAGCAGGTCTGTCAAACCGAAGCTCAGAATAGGTATAATTTGAGATCTAAAAAGTAGAGTACACCTCCTCATCCCAGTAAGACAGATGCTCCTACCAAATTTTCATCTAACAAAGAAGCATGAGGACAGAATAATCAGCCAACAATAAAGGACCCTGCTCATGAGGTAAGGGAAATTCAAAGGTCGCATTCTACTTTCAGTTTTGAAAATGAGATTCATAAAATTATAATTTCTATCCCACTACGCGAGTTGATAAAAAATGAATATTTTAAAAGATCCATCTTGATAATTTTGCATTCTGAATCTCATCCTGCTCCATCAAATTCAGTAAATTTGAAGGATGAGAACCCTGCATTCATATTAGGACCCCTGGTGGAGGATAGAGTTGAAAGTTCCCCTCCCTTTTACATTTCCCTAAATGTGCATGATAAAATCCTACATAATTTCCTTATTGATTATGGTGCATCTCATAATTTAATGCCAAAATATGTCATGAATGAGTTGGGATTAAAGATTAAAAAAAAATATCATGACCTTTATTCCTTTGATTCTAGGAAAGTGAAGTGCCTAGGGGTCATAAAGTATTTAGTTGTCACTCTTTTCCAGCTGCCCATGAAGAGTATGGTCATGGATATAGTGCTTGTTGATGTACCCCCAAAATTTGGAATGTTGTTGTCTAGGTCATGGATTAAAATATTAGGTGGAACCTTACAGATGGACCTTTCATATGGAACAATACCTATTATTGGGGGTGAACATAGGAGATTGTATAGGGAAAGTCAACTAGCCTATATCATTAGTGATGAAAAAAATCCTACAAATCATCAAATTTATGTTGTAGATACTGATTTTGGCTCAAGTGTTCTTCATGTATCTGATTATCTTCAACCATGCTCAGAAGTCCAAAGTTATACTTCAGTCAAACATGATATTAGAGGTGGGGGTGTTCCTTTATGGAAAATGTATCTTGATGGTGCTTTTTCAAGGGATGGTGCTAGTGCAGGGATAGTTTTCCTTTCTCCTTCAAAAGAGGTTACTACTTTGTATTTTAAGCTTGAAATCGAAGTGACTAACAATATTGCAGAGTATGCGGCCTTGATTTTAGGGATCAGGGTTGAAAAATACATGAAGATTGAGGGATTGACAATGTTTGGAGATGCTAAGTTGATTGTGCAACAAGTCAGGAACATTTATCAAACAAAGCATGCCATATTGAAGTCTTAAAGAAATGAATTTTGGGACTTATTTGACATTTTTTTCCTATCTTTCAATATATCATTTATTCCAAGAAGTGCTAATTCATTGCTTGATTCTCTAGTTGTTTCTGCAAGCATTTTTAAAGCTCCTCTACCTCCCAAAATCAGTTATGATGTTGAGGTGAAGTATAGACCCGCAATCCTTGATAATGTAAACTATTGGAAAGTGTTTGAAGATGATGATAAATTGAAGAGATTGGAAACAATTGATAAGTTTTCTGCATTGCATATAGATCAAGATGAGGATGTTAATGAAAATTTGCAAAATGATAAATTTGTAAATAAGATTGAAGACCATCATATTATTCAGTTGCCAAGTAATCATATTCTCGGCGGATTAGTTCCTTTAGAAAGGTTGTTTGACCACAATGATGTTCCTGTTAAGATACATAGTCCAAGTGAGGATTTAGATCTGATAAATTGTAATTTGGGGACTGAACAAGAACCAAAATATGTAAGGTTGTCCAAAAGTCTAATAGAAAAACAAAGATCTGAATATGTAAAGTTGTTAGGGGAGTTTTCAAATGTCTTTGAATGGAAATATGAGGACCTCAAAACCTATGATACAAGTATAATTGAGCATAAGATTCCTTTGAAGGATGCCACAAATCCCTTTAGACAGAAACTCTGGAAAATTAATCCTATGTTGTTTCCTATCATGGAAAGGGAACTTAAAAAATTGCTTGATGCACAAGTCATTATTCCTCTTAGATATTTATACTATATAGCCAATCGTGTTCCGGTCAAAAAAATAATGGGGAAATTAGACTCTTTTTGGACTTTAGGAATATTAACAAGTGATCCCGGAAAGACAATTACCCTTTTCCTAATATGGAACACATTTTACAAAGGGTGGTAGTTTAAAAAAGGATTTCCATGATTGATGGTTTTTCAGGTTATAACCAGATCTTTTTGCATCCAGAGGATAGAGAAAAAACAACTTGTACTACTCTCTGGGGTACTTTTATGTATGCTAAGATGCCATTTGGACTGATCAAATGCAGGGGATACTTTCCAGTGAGCAATGGATATTGCATTTATTAGTGAGAAAGATACATTTTTGGTGATTTATTTAGATGATATCACTGTTTTCTCCAAATCTGATCAAGACCATTTGCAACACTTGAAAAAGGTGTTCTTAAAATGCAGGATGTATGGGATTTCCTTAAATCATAAAAAGTCATGGTTTACTATGAAAGAAGGTAAGTTACTTGGTCACATTTTTTCATCTGATGGTGTGAAGATTGATCCTAGTATAGTGGAAGCAATTTAGAAACTATCCTTACCAATATCCAAGAAAGAGATTCAATCCTTCCTAGGAAAAATCAATTTTCTAAGAAGGTTCATATCCAATTGTGTTGAGCTGTTAAAATTTATCACTAGTATGTTGAGAAAAAATAGTGAAGTGAAATGGTCTACAGATGCCAAAAATTCCTTTAAATTGATTAAGCATGATTTATTTGATTCTCTTTTGTTAATAATCCCTAGTTATTCAAAATAATTCTTAATTTTTTCCTTTGCATCTGATGATACATTGGCTGATGTACTTCTACAGAAAAACATACATGACTTGGAGAAGCCCATTTCCTTCTTTAACAGAGCTTTAAGGGATGTTGATAGAAGACATCATATCATGGAAAAACAATCCTATGCATTAGTCAAGGCTCTCAAGGCATTCAGAGTGTATGTTATTCATTCCAAGATTATTTCTTATGTACCCTCTAGTGCAGTGAGGGATATTCTAATTTAGCCTGATATTGATGGAAGGAGAAGAAAATGGATTGAAAAAATATCAGAATTTGATCTGAAGATAAATCCTACTAAGTTGGTTAAAGGATGAGGATTAGAAAGATTGCTCTCAGAGTTAAATTGTAAATCTCTAGGATTGAATTTCATGGGCACAAATTCTGGAAATCACCATTATGAAATTCAAAACAACAACATGCAGGTGGATTTAAAGTTGGTTCAATGCTCTTGGTATAAGGATATCATATATTTGTTGCAGAACTTATAGCCTCCTCCTGGTATTGAAAAATATAAGGTGAGATATTTGAAGCTCAAAGTAATCAAATACTGTATTAATGATAAAATGCTCTATTGGAAGGATCCTTCTGGGATTTTGCTGAGATGTTTAGATCCTAAGGAAGCAACACATGTAATGTTTAAGTTTCATGAAATTTTATTTGGAGGATGCTATTTCTGGAGAACAAATTCTTACAAAATACTCAGATTTGGATATTATGGACCACATTTGTTTACTGACGTGTGTGCTAAAATCAAATGTTGTGATAAATTTCAAAGATTCTCAAGAAAGAAAAACATTAAGTCACTACCTTTGAAACCTATAGTAGTGTCTGGCCCCTTCCAATAGTGGGGATTAGATTTTATTGGCGAAATCCATCCACCTTCTAGTGGCCAACAAAGGTGGATCTTAACTGCTAAAGACTATTTCACCAAATGGATTGAAGTTGTGCCCACCAGGAATGATACACATAAAGTCATTATCAATTTTTTAGAGGATATTTTTTCAAGGTTTTGCTGCCCTAAAAGGATTGTCACTGATAATGTTGCATCTTTCAAAGTTTATCCTTTGATAAAATTCTGTGAAAAATATGGCATTCAACTTACCCATTCTACTTAATATTACCCACAGAGTAATGGCCTTGCAAAATATTCAAATAATAGCTTGGTGAAAATTATTAAAAAGTTGTTGAAAGAAAATAAGAAAGGAAGGGATTCTAAGATAAAGTTTTCTCTATGGATTGATAGAGTGAAAACTAAAAAATCAATTGGCACTACACCTTTTCAATTGGTATATGGGATGGATGTTATCTTTCCTACACAATTGGATTTTCCCGTGGATAATTTTTTACAAGATATAGAGGTAGAACCTAATGACATGGTTAGAAGGATGTACTAGCTGGTAGAGGTTCAATAGACCAGGGAGAAACTATTTGAAAAAGAACAAAACCATCAACAAAAGATCAAATATATCTTTGAAACAAAGGATAAGAAGGAAAATTTTCATCTAGGAGATCTAGTGTTGAAATGAGATGCTCACAGGCAATACAAAGGTAAACATGGTAAGTTTGAATCATTGTGGATGGGACCTTTTAAGATTCATGAAGTTTTAAACAATAAAACTTTTAAGTTGCAGAACCTAGAGGGCATTGAAAACTTCGATGGCCCAATCAATGGGCACTTCCTCAATAAATATTTTTACTAAGGATGTTGGTGGCCTAATTTCCATTGTCAATATCGGTGTTTTAGATAGTTCACATAATAATTACTCTATGCCCAATGGAGAAACAAGTTGGGTTTTTTCAGTGTGACTGGTTTGCAGGTGGAATACATAGTTGTTGATATCACAGTTAGATTCAGATCTCGGTAAAGGCATTGGAACTGCAGAGGTTCTTGGAGCCCCATAGGGAGGTCTCCATCCCCAGAAGGATCCAAATGTTAGCACATGAAATGTATTGGCGGTCATTCCCACCTTGTTTGTTTTTTGTTTTAATTTAGTTTCCTTTTTAATACATTTCCCAAATAATTCATTTCTATACAAGAAGAAAACACATTTTTCTCTTAGTCCTTGTTAATTTTCTGTCAAGTATTAAGGTTAGTACTATTTGAAATAGTAAGGGATCATTAAGGCATATCTAAAATCTTCAAGACATGATGGTAATTATTAGTGGGTTTTTTTTTTTTTGTCTCGTATAGAGTCTTTTTCATTCAAATGAATAAATTTCATTAGATCACGTTTTCAGGGTTTAGAGGTCACTTCATGTTATTTACAAAGGTATTTTCATACTTCCAAATGAGTTTGTGTCATGCAGTGTATCATTATAACAGTCAATGCAAAATTCCTAATGTTTCGTAGCGTTGTATTGATCCTGTCAAAATGATGCAAAACTGTCTTTTCTCCATAACAGATTGTAATCATGAGTTTTTGTGTTGGATTCAATGTTATCATCATGTCATGAGTCATCATGAGTCCTTAGAGTCCTTATTTATTTCATATGTGGTTTTAAAATTTCAAATAGGTAGAATGCTACGAAATTACCGAGCACTGCAAATTCATGCTACCAAAGCTCTATTCGCTGCCAAAAGTATGTGTGCTACCAAAGCTCTGTTCACTGCCAAATGTTTGTGTGCTACCAAAGCTCTTTTTTTCTTGTGGATGAATATTTCCATTACCTTCTTAATCTTCACAAAAAGTTATGGAACCTGAGAAGAAAAATAAGAGGAGCAATAAAGGAGGAGAAATAGTCAGATTCAAGCCTCAGGGTTTGCAGCTACTTAATTCAAACCCATTATTCATAGAATCATTTCAAAGAGTTGGACGCGTTACTTTTTGTGAGAAGTTGGATGGATACCACATGGAGGTGGCCAAATAATTTTCCCTCAATTTTGATGGAGTTAAAAAAAAAATTGTATCGCTAGAGTTTCAAGTTTCATAGAACACCATTGTAGTAGCTACTGGAATACCTATGCAAGGAGAGAAATGATTTAAAGGAATGGATCTAGAATTTACATTTTGTAATGATTAATTCAAGACAATGCATCGAAATGAAAATTTGTCAGCAGGGTACCAAGGAAATACATGTTGGATCACCATGAAAAATTTGTGTGTAATCCAACGTTATTTCACCTATGAAGGACACTTCAACATGGTCTATCAATAACACATCAGGATTCTTATGCACTTTCCTAGTAAGAAATATTTTAATTTATCATTTTATCTTTACAGGAGATTGGGAAAGATGTCAGATAGAGTCGAGGAAATATCCAAACAAGCTGAACATAGTGTCTTTCATTATGGTCTAATTAAACTCTTGGTTCTAGAAGAACTCAAAAAGACAAATGAAGATTGGGTTTGTTTTTTGTCTTCATCAGGGTTTAGTACAGATATCATTGGTACTCCTCAGTCTAAAAGGAACACCCCTTCTTCAAGTGGAAAAAAAAAGGAAGCTTCTAGTGGATCGAAGAGAAAAAGGTAGAAGGATGAATAATCACTGAATCAAGGCATGAAAGAAGTTGGAAATATTGCAAAACCCTCTGATCGTAAGAATAGTAAAATGAAAGGAAATAAAATTGTTTTTACTCCTAAAGTTTCAGACATGACAAAACCAAGAATACCCATGACTAGGTCAGCACTGATTTTATATAAAGCTCCTATGGATGAAGGAGAAGCTAAGGAACATGTTCATAATGAAGATGAAAATATCATTGAAGTTCAACCCCAACCTGAGGAAAATGATGCGAGTCAAGAGGCTCAGGAAGTAGTTGAAGGAAGCACAGGATTTGATTGTTCAATTAAGGGAAGAGAATATACAAATGAAGAGAAGAATAGAAAATCACTTGGATGTGTGTGAGGAAGCTCTAGAAAAGAGCAAGAACATTGTTATAAGTTCCCTGCCCCTGCACAAGCAAGTTAAGAATGTGTATAGATAAAAAAGGATTTTAAAGGAAGAAAATAGGTCACTGAAAGAAAGGTTGCATCAAATAGATGAAGAAGATGCAAATAAAAACCTCGACCTATTGGTACAAGCAACAATCAAGTAATTTAGAGTTTCACAAGAAACAAGTAAGGAAGGTCTCATTTTTTAGGATTTATCAAGTATGGCGATTGACAAGTAAAGATGAAACCCTAATGGTTCATTTTTGTCTAATACATTTTTGGTGACCCATTTACAATTCTAACTAGAAGAGATATTTGAATCAGTTTGAATTCAAGAAGATTAAGAAATCCATTACATGGACTGCACACCACAAAATCAGACTTAAAAACTTAAAAACGATGAAAACAAAGATTTCGTAGAAAAGTTTCAACATGATGTTACGAAAGTGTTGGAAATGGAGAATTGGTAGTGATTTTTACCAGAATGCTGCAAAACTATACAATCAGTTAGGATCAGTGTACATTTGATTTCCAGCTGGAACAAACCTCCTCCAAAGATTCAGGTTGTAATGCTCTCCCGGCCTTAATCCCACTTGGTCGGGCAAATGCTATTGTGCAGAACAACATCATTCTCATACTTAATTAATAACATGCATTTAAGTCATATTAAACACATTTAACTCAGAGTAAGCACAAGATTACTGCTAACATAAATAATCCTTGTCATTAACAATAATTCATATGCACAACATAATACATGATACATATAAGCATCATAGGGATGCAAAACATAATATTAAGCATAAGTTGATACTTATCTTTGAAACCGTGGTAATTCCACCAACCACGTGCAGGCCTTCCATGAACCTCCTAGCCTTAGACCACACTGCTCATCACTCTCAGCAGTGGGTCACCCCCGAGCTGGGACTAAGCTCCACCCAAGGCAAGGAATCCTAGTCTAGGTTGAGGTTACAGGGAAAAATGCACAGAATAACCGGAAGGATTCTTCCCGGGATGCCTTCTTATGCCCACTACTCACAGACTCTCATTCCCCACATGCATGTTCTTCCCGGGAGTATACACCTTCACAATCATAGTCCATCAATGCTTCACCTCCCTCTCTGGGTCTCGGCAAAAGGCCGGATCAGGAAGTCTTAGAGCTCCGTAGCTGGTGCTAGACTCCTTCTGGGAGAAAACCACTTCCCAGCAGACTCTCTCTCCTGGAGGGAGTCGCTCACAGGCCTGACAACCTGCTTCTTCTACCACGGGCCTGACAACTTGCTTCTTTAGCACACCCTTTGACTCAATTCCAACATGGTGAGGGAAACCGCAACAACATCAAGCACTCAGTTGACACCAGGATGACTACCACAACAGAAAACGGGCATCCACGAGGCTCCACATGAACATACAATGGTATGAAAACCACACGTATTCAAGCACTACGCGACCACAACAGTCCACTGGAAACACAGACACAGGCTTCCCAAAACTAGTGACAGACATATGCTACAGCATAACAAGGCTCAACAATTATGATACATTCAGTTTTCCCCAACCAAAAATACAGGACAGACTCACGGCTAAGGTTTTGGGGATGTGTGAGAGTGTACAGAGATCCCACATAGAGACTTAATGGTTCAAGTAAGAATTCCCTAGAACAAACACCAAAACATAGGTCTATCTTGGACACCCACGAGTTCAGACGGAGGATGGAGAATGCGAGGTCGAACACAGACTCAAAGATTTTGATAGAGGGTGTATCAACTCCTACAGAAATCAACACAGGCCTTTTTTGGTTTTCCCTAAGTTGTGTGAGGGTATTCTTGTAGAGGTCATACAGGATTTCCGGTTCATACAGTCCACGGTAGAATGGAGGAGGAACCCCCATCATGGCTCAACTCAATAGTTTTAACTGCATGCGCCTGGGTTGACACTTGTCACCCATGAAGCTCATTCCTTCCCATTTGGAAGTCACTCATCCTTCCAAAGAACTTAGGATAAAACATCACATTCACATGGATTTTGGAATAATATTAAAATATTATTCCCAAGGACTTAAGCCCCTAGGCTTATCCCCTAGGCTCAACACTTAGCCTCTCTTCCCAACCTTCCAGCCCCCCAATCCATTACCCACTATGTGGAAGCTTAGTCCCCCATCACTCATTCATTGTGGTCGGTCTGCACGCAGCGGTGTTTATATTTTTTTATTAATGTTCTGCATGATTACATATACAAAAGCAGGCTCCCGGCCTTAACACTTAGGCTCTCCGACCTAATAACACATAAGTCCACTAGCTTATATAAAATTGGCTCACCAGCCTATAAAACATAATCACAATTCATAATGCAAGATTTATACTTCATAGACATGATTTACAACAGGGCTCGGCCTTGGGGACATTACAATCCCCTCCCCTTATTTTTGCACTGTCCTCAGTGCAACTTCACACTGCATCTGCAAGCTTTTCAAAATTTTCAAAAAGATGCGGGTACTCTGCCTGCATAACATCTTCATGCTCCCATGTCGCATCCTCAGGAACGTACCAGGTCCACTGGACCTTTACAAGCCCTATAGCTCGATTCCAGAGCTATTTGTTTTTCCTATCCAATATGCGCACAGGATGCACTTGCAGGACACCTTCTCGTTCCACCTGAATCACATTCTAATCGATAACATGATTATCATCTGGTATATATTTCTTAAGCAATGAAACATGAAACACATTATGTACAGTCATAGATGCAGGTAATGCAAGCATATATGCAACTGGCCCAATCCTTTCCAGGATTTCAAATGGCCCACAAAATCTGGTTGCCAACTTGGCGCAACTTCCCAGCTTTAGGGAACTCTTGTTAGCTTTCACTTTCAGGAAAACATGATCACCCACTTTGAACTCTCTATGGGTTCTGTTCTTATCAGCATAACTTTTCTGCCTATCCTGGGAAGCTTTCAAATTATGCTTAATTTTTATCATTTGGTCCTCCATCTCCTTGAGCAACTCTAGCCCAACTACTGTTCTATCAGCTGGATTATCCCAGCTCACTGGAGTATTGCACTTTCTTCCATAAAGTGCTTCAAATGGGCTCATCTTCAACAATGCATGATACCCATTGTTATAGGCAAATTCAACCATGTGCAGGTAGTCTTCCCATCTTGATGGTTTGTCCATGACATACATTCTCAGTATGTCTTCTATTACTCTGTTCACCCTCTCTGTCTGTCCATTAGACTAAGGATGATAAGTTGTACTAAAGTTCAGATTCGTTCCGAATCCTTTGAAAAATCATTTCCAGAAATTCAAGGTGAATTTCGGGTCTCTATCGAACACAATCGTTTTAGGAATTCCATGCAATCATGCCACTTCCCTTATGAAAATATCAGCAACATCTACTGCCTTGTGAGTAGTTTTCAGTGGAATAAAATGGGCAGATTTTGTAAGCTTGTCCACCACCACCATGATCGAATCATGCAGCTTGGCTATTCTGGGCAATCCCATAATAAAATCCATCGTTACTACTTCCCACTTCCACTCAGGAATGGGTAAAGGTTGCAGCAACCCTGCTAGGTGCCTATGATCAGCTTTAACTTTCTAGCACTCCATACATCTGGCGATGTATTCAATGACCTCTCTCTTCATACCCAACCAAAAGTAATGGCTCTTGACCACTGCTACTATTTTCTGATATCCAGGGTGCCCTACATAAGGCACATTATGCATCTCCTGCAAAATCATCTGTTTCAAGCACTAGACATTGGGTACAAAAATTATGTTCGTGTACAGTAGTATTCCATCTGTATCCAATTTATAAATTTCCATTTTCTGTGGCATCTTACCCTGTTGTAGCTTGGCTACCAATTCTCTGTACTGCAGATCTACATTTGCAACCTCCAGAATTCTACTTTTAATATCATTCTGATACATGCTAATGGTTGTAGCATGTAATTCATGCACCCTCCTACTGAGTGCATCAACTACATTATTCTCCTTTCCTTTGATATGCTTGATCCCAAAGTCATATTCACATAGAAATTCCAGCCACCTACTTTGTCTAGCGTTTAAGGTTGGCTGATCAAACAAATATTGCAAACTGTTGTGGTCTGTTCTCAATTCAAATCTCCCTCCCATGAGGTAATGTCTCCATTTCCTCAGAGCATGAACGATTGCTGCCAACTCCAAATCGTGAGTGGCATAATTCTTTTCGTTCTCTTCCAGCTTCCTGGACTCATAACAGATTACAAATCCATTCTGACTGAGAACTCCTCCCAACCCTTCTTTACATGCATCTGTGCACACCACGAAATCCACATTTGGATCTGCAATATTCAAGATTGGAGCATTGGTTAACAACTACTTCAATCGTTGGAAACTTTTCTCACACTCTTCAGTCCACTGAAACTTTTTCTCCTTCCTTTGTAAGGAAGTGATAGGGTGAGCTATCTTTGAGAACCCTGTGATAAACCTTCTGTAATAGCCCACTAGACCCATAAAGGATCTATCTTCCTCCACATTCCTTGGTGCTGACCATTCTCTGATGGCCTCAACCTTCTTAGGATCCATGACGATCCCTTCTTCTGAAATAATGTGCCCCAAGTAATGGACTTGCCTTTGATAAAACAAACATTTTCTCAACTTGGCATACAGCTAGTGTTCTCTCAACACTTGCAGCACCATCCTCAAGTGTTGTTCATGCTCTTCCTCTAACTTGGAATACACTAAAATGTCATCCAGGAATACTATGGAAAACTTGTCTAGATAGTCCCTGAATACACCATTCATCAAGCACATAAAAACAACAAGTGCATTGGACAGTCCAAACGGCACCACTGTGAACTTGTAATGACCATACCTTGTTCTAAAGGTGATATTGTTGATGTCTTCATCCTTTATTCTTACCTGGTGATATCCCGATCTGAGATCTATCTTCAAAAATATTTTCACATCTTTCAACTGATCGAAAAGATCGTCGATCCTCGGTAGAGGATACTTGTTCTTGACAGTTACTTTGTTCAACTGTCTGAAATCAATGCACAACGTCAATGTCCCATCCTTATTCTTCATGAACAGGACCGGGGCACCCCAAGGTGACATGCTTGGGCTAATGTACACCTTCTTTAGAAGCTCTTCAAGATGCAATTGCAACTCTTTCAGCTCTAGCGTACTCATTCTATAAGGAGCCTTCGACACTGGAGCTGCTCCAGGCATCAAATTCACAAAGAAATCGATATCCCTTTTCGAAGGTAGTCCAGGTACTTCCTGGAATACTTCTTCGAACTCTTTAAGTACCTCATGATCCTCAATACTTGACACCTTATCCTTAGGCATTTCCCCCACATGGGCTGCAAATAATTGATAGCCTTTCTTGTAGCACTTCTTTAGCTGCATTGCTAAGATTTCTCTAACAACCACAGCTCTGGGAATTCCTTGGACTATTTTCCAATTCCCCTCCTCATCCAGGCAAGTAAGTTCCTTGTTACGACAGTCCAGGAGGGCATGGTGCTGGTCCAACCAGTCCATCCCAATTAAACAGTCGTAAGAGCCTAAAGGTAGAATATTCAATTCATCCTTCATGCTCAATCCCTTCATGTCCACCAGATAGGACTTAACCAACTCAGTGACTTTCCTCTTGGTTCCTGTAGCCCACTGCACTCACCAAGACTTTTCATGTTTGCTTCTTGATAAATGCAAACTTTCTACCACCCTAGGGTCTATATAACTATGGCTAGCCCCTGAATCAACTAAAATATTAAATGGTTGGTTGTTAATCATACCTTCCACTTCAATCATGTGCGCCTGAAATTTAGCTTGCTTGTTGTCCAGGGCCGCATAGATCCTTGGCGCTCTACTGCCCATGTCCTCCACTGTTTCGGCTTGTTGAACATTATGGACAACTCTTTCTTTTCCATTTTTATGAAGACAATATTTGTACTTGTGGTTCTCTTTACAGCCCCAACACTGAATGGGCATCTATCTTAGCCTTTGTTCTCCCACTTCAGCCATTCTCGGCTCTCTAAATGATGGATGTCCTTGAGGACTATTTCTAAAAAAGGGAGGCTTGTTTCCCTTCTACCCCTTTTCTTTCTTAAACTTCTTCTGGTCAACCCAAGCCTTATGAAAGGTAGGCTTTTCTCTTTGTTGTTCATATAAGCCTTTCGCTCTTCTTATTGTTTATTCCATAGTCTTAGGATCATCATACTGAATCTTATCCCCAATAGGAGGTGGTAATCTACTCAGGTACCTCTGAATCTTGACAGACTCATCTTTGATGAATGGAACATACTTCAGTAATTCCAAAAACTTTTGTTCATACTCATCAATGGTCTTGTTGTCCAGCTTGAGTTCTAAGAACTCTTTTATCTTTCTGTCATAATATATTTTAGTTAAGTATTTCCTCTCGAATACCTCTTGAATTCCTTCCATGTGATATATTTCTCTCTAACGTGATGCACCTGCACAAGTTGATCCAACCACATGGATGCTTTTCCTTTTAGTTGATACATCGCAATTCTTCCTTCTGCATGAGAGGAATAATTTTGTAGTTGGAAATATTTCCTCATGCCAAGAAACCATGTTTTGGCATCTTCCTCCTTCTTATGTTCTCCATCAAACGTAGGAGGCTTAATCTTATTCATCTCCCCTTTCAATTCATCCACTCCAGATCTTTGGTGCTTTATGGTAGGATATGGGCTTGAACTACTGTGTGCTTCCCTACTAGAATGCTTTGGGGAGTGATGACGATGTCTTCTGACACTCCTTGATCTTCTTTTCCTCTCAGGGGTCCTGCGACTCTCTGTCTTGCTTGAGTCACTCTCCTTTTCCAATTTCTTTTCTATTCTTTCCAGACTCTTCAACATCCTTAAGTTGAATTGACCCTGCCTATCCCTGAATTTCATGAGATTTCGGCTATCAGCTCGGCGAGCCTAGGCATCTTATTGCAATCTTTCAATAATTTTCATCATATGTCCTTCCTTATCTAATTCTCTTCTGTGCCCATTGGAGTTCGATCCTTCAACTCCCAAGTTGACATCCCTTCCTTCTCTTTCGTTCTCTGAATTGGAGGTAATCAACACCTCTTCCATTTCTATACTCGGCGTCGAATTTGTGGTTGTCCTGACACTCGTTGAACTCTACACACACAATGTGCAGTCAACCGAAGTTTGTCAGGCTTTAAACCCTTAATAAAACTACAACATTCATAAACCAACGCGAATAAGAAAATGTTTTGATTCCACGAATGTTCTAAGCTCTGTTTGGCTCTGAAATTTCCGATGATAGCCCCCATTTTCTTAGTTCCCAACCCATGCTTCCATGGGCCATGATCAAATTCTAAACTATTAGGTGCTATAAGGCTCTCCAAATGAATCTTTGGGTTTTAGGATTTTGGAGCTTTGGGGTTTCGGGTTTCAGGGCTTCGGGGTTTTTGGTCCCGTAGGTTCTCACACTCGCTTCCCTCTCCAACTCCCGACTTCCAAAAATTTGATTTCCTTACCCTTCGGGCCCACAGCATAGCTATTGCCCATCAAGGTAGTGACACATGGTGTCCTTAAGAAGGTCCACCTCACTCCTAGCGATGTCAGGGGGCCCCACTATTTTTACTTTTCGTTTTGGAGTTTTGGGCATTAGGATTTCATGCATCTACACATATCGAACTTCCATTTTCCGAAATTCTAAAATTACGGTCTATTCATCTACATGATCCAATGGTCAAGTTCCTCTCATACGATCTACAGTGTAGATCATTTCGGGATTTCGGGGTTTCGGGTTTTCGGTAACTAGGAGTTCACGATGCACCAACTCCAACCTCTTGTCACTTCAATCCCTGAATTCCGATACACGAGTTCTTGTATGAGATCCAACGATCCTCGATGATTTGGATCTAACGGTCCAGATCTTTTCAGAGTTTCATGAACCAGGAGTTCACGATGTAGTGACTCCAAATCTCTTGTCACTTTAATCCCCAAATTTCGATATGGAGATTCATGTATCAGATCAACGACTGCGAGCCTCCTCTGATCCGACGGTCCAGATCTCTCCTATGCTTACACCTATCAAATCTCTTCAGCCCTAACTTCCTCGCTAGTTGGTTGGATCCGAAGGCTCACGGAATTTTGGCACTTCTTCCTAGAAGCGCTCCACTGTATGATTCTACCCTTGTTAATCCCTTTCGCGATTCTGGACTTGGAGTGACCAAAAATTTGGCCTGTGCTCCAAGTTCATGATACATGAATTCATGAAATGATCCAACGGTTCAAACCAACCACGATCAACAACCCACGTTTATTCTGGATCCTAGGGTGGCGAGTTTCTCCATCCACTAACCACCTTGCAACTTCTGGCCATCTTACGGCCCTCGCGATTTCGCGAGTTCTCCACAGAGAATTCTGACCGTCCAACTCTGCTTCTCAAGGGATTTTGGCCAACGACTTGGTACCCTCTTTCTGAACCTTCATCTACTTGATCCAACACTTCTGGTGTGGAGTTCTCTCTCTCCCTGTGGCCATATACCACACCGACTGCAGTTTTATAATACCGCTACACCTCCTGAGCTTTGCAACATGGTCAAGTAACCCATTGACACTCAGAAACATTTTGAGGTCTGAAATTAGTCCTCCAGACATAATTTCCTTCTCAAAACCTCGGTCCAAGGACCACTTATCCGGCCCATCCAGTCTCAGCATTGAAACTAGGCTCTGATACCAAACTGTAATGCTCCCCTGGCCTTAATCCCACTTGGTTGGGCAAATGTTACTATGCGGAACAACATCATTCTCATAATTAATTAATAACATGCATTTAAGTCATATTAAACACATTTAACTCAGAGTAAGCACAAGATTACTGCTAACATAAATAATCCCTGTCATTAACAATAATTCATATGCACAACATAATACATGATACATATAAGCATCACAGGCATGCAAAATATAATATTAAGCATAAGTTGATACTTATCTTTAAAACCGTGGTAATTCCACCAACCACGTGCAGGCCTTCCATGAAGCTCCCAGCCTTAGACCACGCTGCTTATCACTCTCAGTAGTGGGTCACCCCCGAGATGGGACTAAGCTCCACCCAAGGCAAGGAATCCTAGTCTAGGCTGAGGTTACAGGGAAAACTGCACAGAATAACCAGAAGGATTCTTCCCAGGATGCCTTCTTACGCCCACTACTCACGGACTCTCATTCCCCACATGCCTATTTCTCCCAGGAGAATACACCTTCACAAGCACAATCCATCAGTGCTTCACCTCCCTCTCTGGGTCTCGGCAACAGGCCGGATGAGAAAGTCTTAGAGCTCCGTAGATGGTGCTGGACTCTCTCTAGGAGAAAACCACTTCCCAGCAGACTCTCTCTCCTGGAGGGAGTTGCTCACAGGCCTGACAACCTGCTTCTTCTACCATGGGCTTGACAACCCGCTTCTTTAGCACACCCTTCAACTCAATTCCAACCAGGTGGGGAAAACCGCAACAACATCAAGCACTCAGTTGACACCAGGATGACGACCACAATAGAAAACGGGCATCCACAGGGCTCCACACGAACATACAATGGTCCACAAGCCACACATAGTCAAGCACTGGCCGACCATAACAGTCCACTGAAAACACAGACACGAGATTCCGAAAACTGGTGATAGATAGATGCTACAGCATAACAAGGCTCAACAATTACGGGACATTCAGTTTTCCCCAACCAACAATACATGATAGACTCACGGCTCATGTTTCAGGGATGCGTGAGGGTGCACAGAGATCCCATGCAAAGACTTAATGGTTCAGGTAAGAATTCCCTAGAACAAACACTGAAACAGAGGTCGATCCTGGACACCCGCGAGTTCAGACAGAGGATGGAGAATGGGAGGTCGAACACAGACTCAACGGTTTTGACAGAGGGTGTATCGGCTCCTCTAAAAATCAACACAGACCTTTTTCAGTTTTCCCTGAGTTGTGTGAGGGTATTCTTGTAGAGGTCATACGGGATTTCCGGTTCAGACAGTCCATGGTAGAATGGAGGAGGAACCCCCATCATGGCTCAACTCAACAGTTTTAACTGCATGCGCCTGGGTTGACACTTTTCACCCATGAAGCTCATTCCTTCCCATTTGGAAGTCACTCGTCCTTCCAAAGAACTTAAGATAAAACATCACATTTACATGGATTTTGGAATAATATTAAAATATTATTCCCAAGGACTTAAGCCCCTAGGCTCAACACTTAGCCTCTCTTCCCAACCTTCTAGCCCCCCAATCCCTTACCCACTCTATGGAAGCTTAGTCCCCCATCACTCATTCATCATGGTCAGTCTGCACGCAGCGGTGTTTATATTTTTTTATTAATGTTCTGCATGATTACATATACAAAAGTAGGCTTTCGGCCTTAACACTTAGGCTCTCCGGCCTAATAACACATAAGCCCGCCAACTTATATAAACTTGGCTCACCATCCTATAAAACATAATTACAATTCATAATGCAAGATTTATACTTCATAGACATGATTTACAACAGGGCTCAGCCTTGGGGACATTACACAGGTGGAAGAGAGGGACAAGTTTTTCATCATCAGATCACGTAGCTTGATGTATTTTGTATGTATTAACTATCCTAGACAAGACCCTAGAAATTAGGAGTTAGTTATGTTTTTTGTTTTAACCTTTTGGAATGAACTCCTAGGATGAAGGGAATCATATCTAACTGATTTATATCAAATTCCTAAGAGGTAGAGTTAAGGATAGGCTATATATTCAAGATTGTACTCTAAAATGGTTTGAGTGATAAACTAAGGCTAGTACTCTTGTCTTCATATAAAAATTTCAGACTTTGTGTATTTGGATTTGAGGATTCTAATGCAATTGAAAATTAGCTTGTGTTCTTTTCCATCTGTTCTTTATCTTCTACTTTAATGGAGAGTTGTTTATGAATAATTCATCTACAACTTATTTTACAGGAATGTGTAGTAAAAGATTTGTTTCATACTGTTCTGAAGTTTCTCCATTTAAGTATTATGTATTTATGAATTAGGAAGCTCCTAGTTTATGAAATTTCTTCAATAATTTAGTCAATCGAGTTGGAAGTGAGATTATCTATTTTATTTCATTGTTATTCTATATATATTTTTTTCATGCTTATATATCTATACATTGATTGTTGGAACATAGTTTCTGTTCATATGGTGTATGAGAAGTTAGTCTCAAGTATTATCAGTTTGACCTACCATTGAGTTTAACATTCATCCATTTATTATTAATGTTCAAATAAGTAATATATGTCTACTATTAACATTCATCCCACTGGATTCTTCTCTTCATCATGATCGCAGTAGTACCTATCATTTTTCTTTTCCTGTGGTCCCGACCCCTCCCTGACACCCTTATTTCACATCCATCGCATTGCTTTCCTCTTCTCACATTGAACACAATCATATATCTCATTTTAACCCTTTTTGTTGTGGAACCACTCCCCCTCCTTCGTTCCCCTTTTTCCCCATAGCCAACACTCGCAACCAATAATTCCTTCGATCCCTTCAAGATGAATCCAAACAACAAAAGGTCAAAATACAACAAATGACCTCTGAAATTTCTTTCACCAAGTCTTGCTTGGACATCCTCAATGCCCAATTTACTGATGTTAAGGGATATTTTACCTTCGTTAAGAGCGACTTAACCTCCTTTATCCAATGGATAAAACATTCCCTTGGTTCTCCCTACCTTGACCCCCCTTCCCATTTTGAAGGTGATAAATCCTCCCCTAATATGAACCTTCATTCTAAATCCCCTCCTCATGACCCACATCTTCCCAGAGTTGAAGTGAAAAAAATTGATGGCTCATATCCCATTTGTTGGGTCACTCAAATCTAACATTATTTCTCCCTGCATGTAATTACAGATGATCTGGAAAAACTTCATTATGGTGTCCACTATTTGGATCCGGAATGCTAACAATGGTGGAAATGGTGTAGAAAGACATGCCAGGGGTATGTTCCTTGGACACAATTTGTGGTTGAGGTGTATGAACGCTTTGACAGTGACACTCACTATCTAGTTCGTTTAACCAAGTTGAAACAATATGGCACAATGAAATACTTTATATCTTCCTTTGAACAATTGGATTTCAGAATGGAGGGCATGTCCGATGCTTTCTTGATGGAATTTTTTATTAGTGGCATCAAATATGAAATTCGATCGTAGGTCCTCATGGATCACCCTCAAACTTGGTTGGAGGATACTCAACATGCTAAGGAAGCTCAACAAATTGTGTGTTCCCATACACGCAAACCTTCCTTTATTCCTTACACTCACCCTACCAACCGAGATCGTCCTCCCACTCCTCTCAATATCCAGAAATTAACTCAGGTTGGAATGGTCGAATGCTAACTAAAGGGCCTTTGTTATAATTGTGATGATAAATATTTTCTAGGGCACAAGTGTAAGGAACAAATTTTTTTTATGGCCATCTGTGAGGATGTTTTTGAAGAAGAGGTAGAGAACCCCCTATTGAAAAATTACCTGAGCCAACTGATATTACTCCACCAAATGATCCACCTAAAGTAGAATCGGTTATTTCATTGAATTCTCTCACTGGATTCTCTGCTCCCCAAACCCTCAAGTTCACTGGTTACATTAAGAACAAAAAGGTCATCATGTTAATTGACAATGGAAGAACCCATAATTTTATTCATCCTCACATTGCCCAAGAAACCCATTGTTACATCCATGCAGTGAATAACCTTCAAATCATGATTTCCAATGGAGATTCCATTAAATGTGGTGGGCATTGTGAAAATGTACATCTCCAAATTGGGAAGTACAACTTGAAATATCATATGTTTTCTATAGACATGGGTGGTTGCGATATTGTTGTTGCTGCATAATGGTTATGCACCCTTGGTCCTATCCTCATGGATTTTAAGGAATTAACCATGCAATTCTAGCAGGAAGGCCGACATTACAAGTTAAAAGGAATCATAGTCAGTTCCCCTGAGATCATCAATTCCCATCGAATGGAAAAGATCCTAAAAAAAAGGTCATTTCAGCATCATTTCCCAACTCCATGCTATTCAAGCTATTGAGACACCTTCGGTGCATCCTGACTTCCAATGTCTCCTCTCCAAAAACCAAGCTATTTTTCCAACCCCTAGGGACTTCCTCCTTCTCATGGTGTCCATGATCATTCCATTCCTCTCATCCCAGGTAGTGTTCCACCCAGTGTTCTCCCTTATCATCATCCATTTTCCCAAAAGAATGAAATTGAGAAAATTGTTCAAGAATTGCTTTCTGCGGGTGTTATTCTCCCTAGTACTAGCTCTTATTCCTCTCAGGTGGTCATGGTACTCAAGAAAGAATGTACTTGGTTCATGTGTCCATACTTTAGCACCCTCAATAAGCTCACCATCCAAGACAAATTTCCCATTCCTATCATTGATGATCTCTTGGATGAATTGAGTGGTGCCCAGTACTTTACTAAAATTGATCTTTGGTCCGGCTACCACCAGAACTGCATGAAAGAAGAATACATTCCCAAGAATGATTTTCGCACTCACGAGGGTCACTATGAGTTCTTGGTCATGCCCTTTGGCATTTGTAATGCCCCATCAACTTTCCAAAGTCTAGTGAATCATTTCTTTCGTCCTTTTCTCTGTCATTTTGTCTTAGTTTTCTTTGATGATATTCTCATCTATAGTAAAACCTAGATAGACCATCATACTCATGTGAATAAAGTTATTCATCTACTCTCTAAGCACCAAATTTTCCTCAAACAATATAAACGTTCTTTTGGAGCATCGGAAGTCGAGTACTTGGGTCATATTGTTGTGAAGGCTGGTGTCAGGGGGGATCCTAAGAATATTGAAGCTATGCAGGACAGGCCTCGCCTCAAGACTCTCAAAATCTTGCATAATTTTCTGAGTTTAATAGGATATTATCGCAAGTTTGTTCATAATTATGGAAAGATTGTGGCTCCTCTCACTACTCTTCTTAAAAATAATTCTTTCATTTGGACTCCAACAATTGATCATACGTTTCAAGACTTGAAGGAGGCCATGTGCACCATTCTTGTCCTGGTGCTTCCTGACTTCAAAAAGATCTTTGTCCTGGAATGTGATGCTTATGGGACAAGAATTGGAGCAGTTCTTATGCAATATGGTTGGCCTTTGGCCTTTACCAGCAAACAATTGTTAGAGCGAAATTTGGGAAAATCAATCTATGAAAAGGAAATGTTGGCTCTTATGCATGCAATAGATCTTTGGTGCCCTTATCTATTGGGGAAACGTTTCCAAATTAAGACAGATCATCAGATCCTCAAGTATTTTCTGGAGCAACAAAAATGGGTAACTAAATTATTTGGATATGATTATGAGATCATCCATAAGAAAGGAAAAGACAACGTGGTTGTTGACGCTCTTTCCCAGAAATATGAATATGAAGGGTGTCTTTTTTCCCTCTCCTTCATTGTACCAAAGTGGCTCCAAGTGTTTCACTAGGAATTTCTACAAGATCCCAAAATTTTGTGTTTGATCCAATAATTGCAAGACAATGCTCTAATTTCCCCAGGGTACTCTTGGCACAATTATGAGCTTCACTACAAAGGCCATCTGTATTTAAGTCAACAGTCACAACTTAAATCCACATCACTTTCTCAGCTTCATGCTACACCCTTAGTTGGGCACTCAGGGTTTACCAAAACCTATGAACTGGTCAAACTCTCTTTTGGGGGGGATGGTATGAAACAGGATGTTCGCACTTTTGTGGAAGAATGTGATGTTTGTCAATGCAACAAGGGATAAATAGTCCAAGCACCTAGAACACTTCAACCACTTCCAATTCCACCCACTATTTGGAGGGATATCTCTATGCATTTCATTGTTGGCTTACCTAAATCAAAAAATAAGTCCATCATCACAGTGATAGTTTATTGACTTTCTAAGTATGATAATTTATGTTCTCTTCAACACCCATTTACCACCTCCATGGTGGCTCATATTTTCATGGATCATGTCTTCAAGATTCACGACATGCCTCATTCTATTGTTTTCGATAGAGATCACACTTTCAACAACAATTTTTGGCAAGAAATGTTCAAGCTACATGGCACCCATTTGCATCTCAGCACCACCTCTCATCCCCAAACTAATGGTCAAATTGAAGTTGTCAACAAATGTTTGGAATCCACCTTCAATTATTTCATACATGACCGGTGTCTCAAAGGTCTAGGTGGTTGACCAAACTCTTACAGTTCGTGAGGCTATTCTACATACCCTCAAAGAGAAATTGGTCATGGATTAGAATCACATGAAGCAACAAGAAGATAAAGGTCACTATGAATGTCAATTTGTTGAAGGGGACCAAGTGTTTCTTCGAATGCAACCTTAAAAGTGGAATTCATTCAAGGGCCACCATTTTCAGAAACTAGCGCCCAAATTTTATGGTCCTTATACAGTTCTCAAGCACATGGGACATGTGGCCTATCAGTTAATCTTGCCCAGTCATTTTAAGATCCATCGTATTTTTCATGTCTCCTGCTTGAAGAAGGTGATTGGAAATAAGTGCCAAAATCAAACCAGTCTTCTTGAGTTGGATGAAGAAGGCTCCATCTGGTTGTAGCTACAAGTAATCTTAGACTAGCAATGGTGTTGTCTCCATCAACACACCATCAAGGAAGTGTTAATTCAATGGAAAGATACAACTCCAGTCGATGCCATCTGGGAGACAACTACCATTCTACAACAATTTCCTCATCTCAAGCCTTGAGGACAAGGTTGTTTTTAAGGTGGAAGGCATGTTAGGACCTAACCTCCCTAACCCCTCATGTAGGTAGAATAATATATTTTCCATGTAATAAAGGCCAATATTAATAAGTCCTAGTAATAAGGAAGAATAAGTCAAATGTAAGAAGACCTAATGGAAGATTTTGCTTCTAGAAAGATCTTCCTCTAGATTGTTCTCTTTGTAGATAGATTTATTATAAATAGGAGTCGATGGAATGAGAAGTTTTTGTCTTGAGAATTCAATAAAGGTGTAATTTTTGTGTTGTGGTTCCATATAATTTGTTTTTCTGTTGTTGATCTATGCAGTATCTTCATTTTATGTTTCTATTTCACTATTATTCTCTGCAATATTGCTCTTTTCTACTCATATAATAAATCCGGTACCTTACAGTTTGATTGTGAGTGTAGATTTAGTCTTCTATATCTAGTATTTATTTGTTGTGACATGACCCAAGGTCACAAGAGAAATATCCCAGTAACACTTATGGAGTAGGAAAATCAAAGTTATGAACTTGTATAGGTCATCTTAAGACAAATATTAAATTTCTCAATGTTGACTCTTGATCTTTTGGCACCCATTTCAGGTCATTCTTAGAATGTTTGGGGGTCCAAAACAATGGGAAAGAAAACATTATGCCTTCCAACATTACAAAGTTTGCAAAGAGATTTCTAACTAAAAAATATCACCCTAATATGAGTTTATATGTGAAAATTACGCTTTCAAAATGTTGACCATTGTTTTGTCTACTTCAATGCTTTGTGAAAGCTACATCAATGCCATATTACTCATGCATGTAGAGCTAGAAACATATTACATCCCAATATGATTCCAAAGTAGCTAATATAATCTAGAAGCCTAACACTAACCCTAATGAAAAAGAAGAGGATTTATATCGCTAGCTGCAAGGGATGAAATGATTATTTTGGCACAATAATTTTTGTTTCACAACATAGAAATGCAAGAAAAGTAATAGAGATCACAAGAAAACTTAAGGGAGTAGGGAAACCCTATAGAAGTCTATAGAAAAACACAATGTCCATTTATTCCATACCATAGTGAATCAATTCTCCATGTAATTTACATTGTAAACCTAAAGATAATAAGGGAAACACATAGTCCTTTATTTCTTGTTAGGGGTTTTTCATCATGGATTTCTCTACAAAAAATTGTCTTTCCACGACGTTCTATGGTGTGTTTAATATTGTATTTTTATTCTTAATTTTCCAATTAGTTTAAAGAATGTGGATGGTGCAATATTTTTTTTTAAGTAAAAAAGGACGTTCCTTCTATATTAATTGGCAAAAATTACAACTATGCTTAGGCTGCCAATTGTTCTATCGCTTTAGCGCAAACTGAAACAGTGTCATCCCTTGTCCAAAATAGATGGTTTACCATCAATCCTTCCCATAGGAAACCAAGACTAATGGGGTTTCATTATCTGAACTATGACTATTGTCTTGCAAAATATAACTAGAAGCATACACAAAACTCTAAATACCAAGACTAGAATCTTAAGCAAGAGCATGGCAGTTACCCAATGGCATCATAGGTGGCGTTCGCATCCTGAGTTGTTTCCCTATATGGCATTACAAAAAGTTGTGCACAAGTTGGGCATCTTCGCCCTGTTGGCGGGTTGGAGAAGGCATCGTAGAGCATATCCATATGTTGACCCATGAGGGTGCCACGGTGGACTTGGCCTATCATCTAGCCCCGCATATCAAACAAAAATTCAAGGTGCTCTGGGTGGAAAAAAGGTGGCGGGGCACGCCACTGATCCTGCATGGATGAGACGGGATGTGGTGTGAAGACCATGCCACCCTCCCTCGTCGTGTCTCCCTATCTAATGTCCTCGGCCTCGCTTGATGTCGCTTCTCTGTGCTACTCCATGCCTGCTTCCCTACCAGCACCCTCAATCTGTCCGCCTTCCATTTCATCGTCTTGGGTGTGTCCAACTGCGGGTACTGTTGTCTGAGAGGCCATCTCTTCCGGGATCTCCTCCTCTATGAAGAAGGTGGGGAGTTCTTCTGGTTCCTGCGCATTGTCGCGAGCTTGTTGATTTTCAGTACTAGTCATGGAGGCCTCCTCTCGAAAATCGTTTGCTGGCTACCAATTATCAGGCACTATGAAGAGGAGATGCTCAGTAGAAACTTGAATTGGCTCCTCCGGGATAAATTATTCAACATATGCCATTGGCTTCTCTAGGATAGATTCTTCAACATATGCCATGGGAGGCATTCTGAGCATAATTATTCTATGTGCGATTTGGTTCCGAGCTATAGAAAGCGCTCGTTCCATCCTTTGCATCCTCATTTGTTGGGCATCAAAGGCATACCAGGATGAGCCATGACGTGGCTTCCCTCATTCGCATGGCATTGAGGTGAAAAAGTGGGTAGAAATAGTGCAGAGGATGGGATGGTAACTACTCCAAAGCTCACTGTTGTCGAACTGGTGCAGGGCAAGGTTGAAATGGATGAAATCATGGCGTGGGTGCATCATAAGAGGGAGGGCCAATGGGATGTCTAGATCCATTAACTCCCCTTCCTTAATGAACTACAATGCCAACCTACTCGCACAAGGGGAAAGTCCTCTGTCATGAGAGAAGAAGTTGGAGGCAGATCACATCCTTAATGCTGAGGGGATGGGGGTCAGCCAGCCTCATTTAAGGCTAGGTCTGGCTCTACTCCAGGTGTCTCTTTTGATCTGCGTGGCACCCCATCTGAGGGTAGTAAGTCACTATTGCCAAGGTCTTGGCAACGTTTCGAGAGATCATTGCAGGTAGAAGTTTGAACCTTCTAGTGGATTTTCTCCATATCGATGTTGACTCCTTCATTTGCTAGGAAGTCTGCTACTTTGTTTGATTTCCTTTTTATGTGAGATGGGATAATGGTAAGGTTGGGACAGAGGAGCGATTTGAAGTCTTCTAGTAGTCCTGAGAGACTCCAACTGGGCGAGATTTCTAATGGATGTTCACCATGGAGAAATTTGGTTATGAGATGAATGATAATCTAAGAGTCCCCCTCCACAATGACCCTTTGGAAGTGATTGTCAATTGCTACCTTAAGGCCTCCTAGTAGACTCAGAAGCTCGGTTGCATTGTTTGTGTTTTCTCCCAGGAACCTACTACAAGGTGAAGGATCTTGCCATTTGAGTTTCTAATAATTGTCCCGAAACCCGCTGGTCCTGGGTTTCCTTTTGAGGTGCCATCAAAATTTATGTTTATGAAGCCCATTGGAGGTGGGGACCAAATTCTTGGGCTGCAAGGAGGGCGTCTAACTATAGTTGTGGTGGCCTAGTTGTGCATATTGAGATGCTAATTTTGAAAGATGCACCTCTCCTCTAGATTACAAATCAGTTCGTCTGGGGTCCATGGCTTGCTTTTGATTTTTTCATGTATAAGCATCGCTATTCTCTCCCATATTGAGGCAGGAGGGGAAGCGTTTCAGTGGAAAATCCTTTTTTTTCTTTCTTTCCAGATCTGCCAGAGGGTGAAGCTTGGGAAAAGATGCCAAATACATGCAAGAATTGGGTTGTGAAAAGAGATCAAGTCTCAGTTCTCTAAGGTATCTCTGATACTGTTTATGTTTCTATTAGATCGGTGCATTGTTTGGGATCCTTGGTCCCAAATCCACTGGCTATAGTGACAACTATTGAAAAGGTGTTATGTTGTCTCCTCTTGTTGTTGGCAGAGAGTGGAGATTGATGGGCCTAATTAGCCCCTTTTTTTGAGGTTGTCCTAGGTGAGGATGCGGTTTTGTACTGTGAGCCATAGAAATATTGAAACTTTGGGCTAGAGGGTCGAGTTCCAAATTTTGCTCCAGATTCTCTCCTTAGCGTGGTGCTGGTAGTTCCCCTATAAATGGTAGGCTTGTTTGACTAAGAAGTTACCTGTTTTGGAGTACCCCCATCTAAGAATATCCAGACCTTCCCGAATTGGGATTTTTCGGTGGCTTGCACAGGCTTTCCAAGCCTGGAGATCCACTTTCCCTGAGAGCTGAAGTTCCAGATTTTCTGCTCTCCATTGCTGCCAAGTCATGTTCTTGTTAGTTGTTCTCCATAGATCTTTGACCCATTGAAAGGATTCATGTTGTAGTGCTTTCCTGAGGGGGCTAAGTTCTTCCAGATTGATTAGGGGTGTTTGTTGTTGCCAAGAGTCCTGCCAGAATAGTGCACTTTCTCTGCTCCTGATTTCCCAAAAGGCATGCTTCCGGACTAGAAGACGATTTTGTCAGGCCGTGTTCCAGATGTTAGAGCCATGGATTTGGTCATTGAGTCTGATTAACTGATCGGCTCGGGTGGTTGGGGAATAATTTTGTTTCCATATTTGTGCCCATAGTTCAATGGGATGCTTGAGCCATCACCACCACATTTTGTCTCCCATGACTTGATTTCACTTTCTAGGGTTGCGAAGTCCTAGGCCGCTTATATTTTTAGGTTTACAGAGCTTCTCCCAGCTTACCAAAGCCCATTTTTTGTTAGGTTGATATCCATGCCATAAGAAGTTTCGCTGGAGGCCCTTGCTTGCTCTGATGACCGATTTGGGCGCTGCCAGGGCAGTGAAGAGGTAGGTGGGTAGGGCTTGTAGGACTAACTTAAGGAGGACTAGTCTAGCCGTAATATTTAGAGGTTTGAAGGTCCAGTTATTGAGCCTATGGGAGATGGATAGGAGTAGGTTGTCCCAAGAAATGGAGTGCACTAGCTCTCCTGTGAGGGGGATTATTAGGTAGTTAGATGGAAGGGAGCTCTTGGGTATGCCTAGGAGTTAGGAAACATGATTTTGAACAATGATTGGCATGTTGAAGAAGTAGAGCTTGAACTTGTCAAGGTTAAGAACCATGCCCGAAGCTTCTGAAAAGTCATAAAGAATAGAGTTAATATTGTTGGCTTCACGCATTGTGGGGGTGTTCATAAGCAGGGTGTCATCGACAAACTAGCTATGCGAGGGTGCAGGTTGGAGATTATGGAGGGGTAGGCTAAGAAGGGAGACTTCCAAAATCTCCGCCTTGATGTAGCGTCCTAGTCCTTCCGCCATCAGAACAAAGAGGAAGGGAGAAAGAGGGTCTCATTGTCTGATGCTTCTGGTGGGGGAGAAGGGTAGGGATGGGACTCCATTGACCAGTATTGAGAAGAAGGTTGAAGAGGTGAGCTTGAGGATCTAGTTCACCCAATGTTTATCAAAACCAAAGGATTTGGGCATGGAGTGAAGGTACTGCCAACTGAGTCTATCGAAAGATTTTGAAAGGTCGAGTTTGATGAGCATACCTAGAGTTTTGGAGGTATTTAGTGAGTGGGTCACCTCATGAGCAAGGATGACATTGTCCATGATCTATCACCCTTCCACATATCCAACTTGTTCTTTGGAGATGACAAAGGGGAGGATTGGCTTTAGGTGTGTGGCTATTATGTTAGTGATTATTTTGTAGATGACATTGTAGAGGGCGATTGGCCTGTACTGCTTTGGATGAGTGACTCTCTTCTCCTTTGGGATGAGGGTGAGAAAGGTGGAATTGAGGGCAGAGAGTACCTAGTCTGAGGTTCTAGATTCCTCCACAACCTGCCAAACTTATTCCCTTATTAAGTCCTAGCAGTGATGGAAGAAATCCGTGGTAAAGTCATCGGGCCCTGGTGATTTCCCTGAGGGCATTTCCTTGACTACATGGTCTACCTCTTCTTGGGTGATGGTTCTCATTAAGGCCTCATTCTTCTCTTGAGTAACCAGTGAGGGTATATGCCTGGTTATTTTTTGTATTGCATCCTCCCTATTCTCATTGGTTTCTGTGAGAAGCTCTTTGTAGTAGGTATTCAGCTCCTCGGCTATAAGGTTGTGTTATCTTATATGATTTCCTTGAGCCTCCTCCAGTTGGGTTACTCTATTGATGTATCTATGGTGCACCACTACGTGGTGGAGGAACTTTGTGTTCCTTTTGCCCTCTTTGAGACATTGTACTCTGGATTTCTAGTGCCACATAATTTCTTCTTGCTTTTTTCGGTCGTCTAATTCTGTTTGGAGTTCCTCCTCTTATTTAATTAGGTCTGGGGTCCTGAATCCAGAGATGAAAGTTCATTGTAGGGCTTCCAGTCTATGTTCAATTTCATGCATGCGTTGGAATATGTTTCCAAAGGTAGTTTTGTTATAGAGCTTGAGGTGTTGCTTGAAGTTTTTAAGGTGTTGCTGGAATCTGTACATGCAGGTCCCATGATCTATTTCTACCTTGGCCCACCAGGAATTTGTGAGATGATGGAAATTGGGGTGAGAGAGCCAGAATTTCTCAAAGAGGAAGGGTTTGAGTTTGGGAGTGTCCCCTATGTCCAAACAGAATGAAATGGGCCAGTGATCCGAGCCTGTTTTTGGTAGAATATTTTCTTCCATGGCATGATCCTCCTTTAGAAGGGCTTCTGCTATCAAGAAGCAGTCTAGAAGACATGCCACTTGCTGGTGACCCGATCTACAATTGGACTAGGTAAATATGCCATTTCGGGTTTCAATATCTACTAGGTTTAACTGGTCAATAAGTGATTTGAACTTACCACTATGTTGCTCCAGTCGCTTGATTCCTCCAGTTTTCTCCTCTAGCGTCAGGATAATGTTGAAGTCTCCCCCTAGGACCTAGTTGGGTGTGCTCAAAAGCGTCTTGATGTGATCTATTCTTTTCAGGAAGCTTTCTTTCTCTTGTGGGCTTTACGGCCCATAAAAATTAGTGATGGCTCCTTCCTTGGTCGACCCTGTGACCATAACATGCGTCATGAGTGTGCCTATGGTGGAGAAGGGCCAACTCAATGTGACAGTGTTAGAGTTCCATAGGATGGCTAGTCCTCCGGAAGCACCCTCGGAGTCAGAATAAACGAAGTTGCATCCACCCCAGCTCGGGTGAAAGATGGTTTAATCTTTTGTTCCTGCACATTTAGTCTCCTGTAGTAGGAGGATATTTGGGTTTTCTGCCCTTATGTAGTCTTAGAGGATCCTTTGTTTGGATATACCATTGAGTCCTATGATGTTCCAAGTGATTATATTCATCATAATGATTGGGGACGTGGGTGGAGGTATCCCTCCGAGAGCCTTTGGATCTATCCTGAGTTGAGCAGAAGATTTCCTGCTTCTTTTATGAGCGACTGGGTCGATTTGTGTCCCCTCCTTTTGTTTTATCATGGTGCACACTTAGATTCTGTGCTTGGATTTGTGGCTATGCCCAGCTGGGCTGTGGATCCATCTGTGTAATCAATGAAGACTTTGTGGACTTTGCGAAGTTGTTCTATAGGGTTGGTTTGAAGATCCTTTCAATTGAGTGCTTCTTTGAGTTTTTCTAGATCTATGTCCTCTAGATATTGGTCATTCAATTGCATCTGGGTGTCCCCATTGGTCCCTAATTTGTCCCCAGGGGTATCCTCTTTGTTCTGTGTAGGGGAAGGGTCGGACTGGCCTTTCCCTTTCTCTTGATTTTTTGCTTTGTGTGGGTCTTGTATCTCTTCGTCTTCCGACAGCTGGTTTAGAATGTCATAAGAGTTTTTGGTGGGGATCTTTGGAGCGGTGCCAAGATTCTGTTTCCTTGGTGGGTTTTTATTTCGGCTTGTAACTGTGGTGAATCCATCTTTTTGTTTATTTTCTCCAGCTTTGGGACCTTGGGCATTTAGGGGGCAATCTCTGAAGAGATGGCCATGCTCATGGCATTTTCTGCAATGAAAGGGTATGTGTTCATAGTCGATTGTTTGGCTCCAATCCTCATCCTAATATTCCAAGGTAACAGATCTAGGTAGAGCTCTTGAGATGTCCATGTAAACACATATCCGTGCATAGGAGGTGTATTTTCTTTTCTTTGTAGCTTTCAATGATTTGACATATCGCCCCACGGTATTCCCTATTCCCATGAGTATCTCTTCCAGCCATAATTCTTGGGGCAGAGAGTATAGTCTAATACACACTAGAGCCATTGTGAAGTTCTCCTTTTCTGGGATAGAGCAGTCTGTCTAGAACCGCAGGAATAGCTCGGCTGAGTTGTAGAAATATGGCATGTTATCGAATATTTTGTCCTTGTCTTTGAGTTTGTAGAGGATGATCGTGAAAAAGCCTTTGGAGATTAGCTAAACTTGATAGTCTCCTTTAGGGTTCCACCAGTCCTTGATCCATTGTGTCAGATCCCGTTCAGAGGGCCAGAGTCCTAGGAACTTGTCGATTAGGGCATGTTCCCGCATGAACTAGGTGTGTTCATCGACCTTGGTCGAACTATTGAGATATCAAGGAGGTTTTTCCGACTGTGGAATGCATTTACCAGGTTCCCATCCACGAGGTTCTTTTGAATGAGATGATCTTGGTTCCACATCCATTTCTTTTCTGAGCCCCTGTTCTTTGGAGAGGATCTGCTCTCGTAGATGTAGCGGCGGTTCAAAGGTAGGTCGCTTGGCTCTCGTCCTGGCCCTGTCATTGGCAGTAACGTTGTTGTACGAGGGGGGTTCCCCCCCCCCCCTCCGGTCTCATCCTGTCTTCTCAGTCTTCAGTATCTGACCGTACCCGTGTGGTGTAGGTGGCAGGCTCGACAACAAGTAAGTCAGTGCATGTAGTGATTTGTAATAGAGGCATTGTAGAGCTCTAGGGTTTCCCTTCTCTATCCACTCACCAATTATTTGTGGATGGTGCAATATTACTATTGTTAAAGGTTAAGCATAAATAAACCCTCGTGTTGTAGATTATAATGTTGTTGTATTTTTAATAGCATTTTCATAAAACAATTAAAATATCCTTAAATATCTATTGTGATGAATTGACTATTGGAAATATATTCAAGGTAGTTTGCAAATCATAAACATATAGGAATTTTGGATAACATTCCATCTTATCAAAACAATCTGTAAACTATTGCTCTTTATATTTGCATCTTAGTTACCAAGACACAATCACTATATTGCATAACACAATCACTATATTGCATAAAAATTCTAGGACATAACAAATTCAATTCATTTACAATATCTTCAATCAAGCTGGATATAGATATAATTAACTATTTTGTGAACCCATGAATATCAATCACACTTTTTGGAAAGTTGATCATGTGAAAATGGCCTATCTAGATCCTTGATCGAGGTAAATCCCTTGATCAAGGTATTTTAAAATCCTCGATAAAGGGATTGAAAGTCAAGAATCCTTCCCCACTCCTACAAGTTTTCATGGAGCTGCAACCTCGTGTAGGTGAAATACTTTATTTTTAATTTTTTTTTTCTAAAATTTATACTAACTTTTTTGTCCTAAGTAGTGACGATTCCTAGAGAAAATTACATAACTAAAAAATTATTAAAAATATGTGGGCACTATGTGGTTGTCTCCTCTTCAAAAGGGTATTTTTGTTTTTGTTTTACATAAATAGGAGAAAAAAATTTGTTGTAAACACAAAGGTGTATAAAATGTGATTCAAATATTAATTTATGGGCTTCAAAAAATAACAAAAAATACAATTTTTCCAAAAAAAGAGTTCACTACTACATTTTGTGTGGACCATGTTTGTATAAAAGTTTTTGAAAATTATACATTGAACACTGAATTAGGTGTTGGGAAGAAAAGTCAAAAAAGTTTTACTGCATGTCAAAATTCACAATGAGTATACATAAGTTTTGAGGGATTCAATTTAAAAAAAAATGTAAAATTTCAAATTTTCAACCCCACATTTCACTAAATGTGACAGGTATTCATGGATTCATCCAATATGAAAAAAAAACAATAATAGCATGGCATTTGTCTAAGAAAAAGAATATAACTAGTTAGTCAAACTTTGTCCTACTTATCTAGGTAGAATTTCTTAAGTGGACCATGGTTTTAAAAGTAGAGTGAATCATATAAATTACATTATAATTTATTAAGCACTAGGAAAAGGCTCTAAAGTGCAATAATACAAGAATATTGGAGTTATATTGCAATGCTTTTAAACTAAATTTCAAAACATGAGTAATAAACTAAAACACTTTTAATTGAGACAAATCAAATTGAGTTTTGGAAGTTTTGAAGCAAGTTATGAAATTACAAAATAGAAGACTATAACATAAAGAGTATATTAACTATGTTACTAGATAGGCAATTTCACACACACACTAACATATGTACTTGAGATAGTAACCCAAAACACCACATCAACTATGTTGCTAGATAGACAATTCGACACACATGCATGCACACACAAATAACATATACATTTGAGATAGTAACCCAAAAGAACACATTACCTGTATTGTTGGATAGAAAATTCGGCACACATAGACACAAGTATTTTCTACCACCCTCCACAAACACATATACACATGGACATAAGTATTTTCCTCTTTACTTAGACAAGAAAGTATTTTCCTCTTTGCAAGATATTAGTAGTGACCAATGCCAAATCTATAACATCGATATTTTATTCATACACATGCAAGCACAAGTATTTCCTCTTTCCTCTTGGCTAGATATTAGCAATGAGCCAAGCCAAATCTACCACATGAGTATTTTGCTTTTTTTAAGATATTAACAATGACCAATGCCAAATCTACCACATACACATGTATTTTCCTCTTTGCAAGTATTAACAATGACCAAAGCCAAATCTACCACACTAGTAGTTTCCTATTTGCAATATATTAGCCAATGCCAAAACTAACCCCCCATACATGCATAAGCATTTTCCCGATATTAGCAATGACCAAAGCCAAATCTATCTCACCAATATTTTCTTCTTTGTAACATATTAGCAATGAACAAAGCCAAACACACTAACAATTTCCTCTTTGCAATATATTATCAGTAAAAGAGAAACCAAATCTACCACAATAATGGTTTTCTCTTTGCAAAATATAAGCAATGACCAAAGCCAAATCTCCCTTTTATCTATTCATATGAAAGTGTTTTGACTCAAACTTCCTTACATGAGTAAGGCTGGAACAAAGTCCCATGGCATGGCATAATTAGTGAGACGTGCCTACACTCCTTCGGTACGAAAGAGGTCACAAATTCAAGCCTTCTGTCCCTGAGAATACTGTTTAGCACCCTTACCATTCAAAAAAAAAAGTGGAGAAATAATGGTGAATTTCCCATACCTATTTTACCTGGTGAAAACAAAAGAGTCATGCTGAAATAAAGTGAATAATTGTACTTAAACTAATGCTAACAAGCACTCGGAAGGGTGCTTTTACCAACCAAACTATTCTAGAGAACCAAATACCTTCTGTGGACTCCATACCCTCATGAACAACTGACTCCACTAAACTTGACGGCTTCTTTGACGAGGGCAACCACATCGGTTTTCATAATGGACTCCATACTCCTACTGTCCGTTATTCCATCGTTCCATTTAAACCATCTGCTGCTCAGGCCGCATTCCCATCTCCTGTTCCTCACCAGTCCAGTCCTGTCCCCTTCAGCCACATGCGAAATACGAAATTTCCAATCCTCAGTAACATATGTTTCAGTCTCTTTGTAACGGATGTTCATCATCAGAAACCTGCCCGGGTGTGGAAAAACAAATAATTGATCAGGGGTTCGATCCCTCCAAGCTTTCTCTACCCATTCCACCATTTCTGGGCGAATATCATTGAGGTCCACTGCGTGAGTTACAACTCCCAGCCTGAAATCCACTGTTGTCTGCCCTTCTCTACAGAAGACAACGAACCCATGTCTCTTTGGCAGCCTTCGAACTCTTGTAATTACCGCCTTTTGTTCTGAGCTGATTAGGGTTTTGGAACAGGTGTTGAGTACGACAGATTCGCTTGCTTCCATAGATTTCCGGAGGTATCGATCTCGTCTTGCAGGATCTAGTAGATTCACATACGCTTCTTCAGCAACCCTAATGGCATTTTCAGATCCAACCCCATGATGATCAAACTGAATTCGGATCAAACACCTCCGGTAGGCTTTCTCAAGTTCCTGATCCGATGCTGCCCGATCCACATCTAGCACCTACATCCACTTCATATAAATACTTTCAACAAATTTACCAGCATTTTAGTATAAAAAAAAAATCAAATCCCTTCATCGATGAAGTTGGGCATCGGCACTTTACCTGAAAATAATCCTTGGCACCGGAAATGCGTTTGATTTCACTGATTTGCAACAAGCCCTCATTGCTATCACAGCGAACAGATACATTAAATCGCTGAGGCCGCCCTAGATCTTCGAGATCTGCCACATGAATGCTACTTTTCTTTCGACTGGAGACCTTCACGTACTCCAGCCGTTCTAACTGAAGCCTAACAGCTCTTAGGGCTGTCTCTGAACATGCAGTGGAGAAGATATAATTCAGCCTTTTTTGCCTGTAAACTTCCTGTAGCCTTTGCAGGGAAATCAAATCTCCACTGCCTAGTTGATCATATAAATTAGGCCCATGTAAAAGCTGCTTGCCAAACCGAATCATCAATTTAACCGTCCGAGTCGTTTCCTCATCCCGTGAGCGCAGGAATTGAAGGCACGAAAGCAGCTTATTGCCATAAGCCGAAAAGTCCCAGTACGAATGTAATGCCGTTTCTGAAATAGAGACATTTTTCGAGAACTGTCCACACAGGCTATTCACATCATATTTAGATTTAAAAGGCATTTGATCGCATACAGACCTCACAGAAATCGACCCCTCCTCGCATGTTGCTCCAGATTTGAAACAGAGATACGATTCGGGGGTTTCCGAAGACGTTTCTTCTGAAAACTTTTGAAAACAAATTTTATCCACAGCTAAGAGCGGCTGTGCAAGAGATTTGCAGAAACAGTAGACGAAAAAGTCAGGATGGTATCCCTCGTCTTTGGCAACGATAGAGCATACACGACGTTCAATGGCCCAGGCAACGCCATGTACAGCTTCCTCCGATTCACCACATATGTCTAGTTTTCCAGATTGACTCAATAGTCTAACGGAAGAGATCCCCGGGGAGTTTCGTAAACGCTGGATGTTTGTTCCATTCTTCCCTATAACTGCTGAAATAGCTACATGGGGAACTCGCAACTCCCTGTAAAATTTTGATTCAGAGGTCTTGGGCATCATCCGTTCCATGGCCTTTCTCCGTTTGGAAGATTTTCAGCTCAAAGGCTTCAATACTTGACAACGCAATGTGCTTATGCTTCGATTACAAATAACTACGGCGACAATATATTACAGAGAGGAGATGAATGTGGAATCATGTGAATTGGGTATGTAATGGTTAAGAATATATGTTTCGTCAGGTTCAAATCCAGAGGGATAGGGTATGTATACCTTCGTAGACTTTACCAGTCAAATCGCTGGGCAAAGGGGGTCCCTTGTCCCACAAACAAGGGGTCTCATACACCAATTTAGTGTGCTCCTTAAAAATAGATTATTATTATTATTATTATTATAATCCGCTCCCTGAGTACCATCAAATTCTTGGATTGTCAGAAAATGCACAAAGATTCTACTTTAAATTATCAGGCAATGCCCCACTCACGCGTAGAGTAGAGCAGAAAATCCACGCTGTTTCTACGTTCCATTGATGTTGGTTCCCGGATCCCGACTGAATAGAAGTCACGTCTTCTTTTGTTTAGATGCGATCAGTCTGTCATTTGCCACCCAAAAAAAAAGAAGAAGAATATGCATTTATTTATTTATTATTGTATGATAAATAGTAAAACATAAACGTTTCCAAGTACCTTCCCTTTGGAGCGAAGTTAGTACTCTGCTAACAAGCGAAGGTTTTCCATCATGTTTTATCTTTACAGCTAAGTATTACAGGTTTCTATGATTCTTCCTAGTGATCATCCTTTCATTAAAGTTCAATTTTTTTTAAAGTTGTGTAATCAAAATTTAATTTCTTCATAAATTAATTAATAATAAAATAAGAAAGCATAAAAATGTATTTCAATAAACCAATTAAAATTAAAAAGAGAAAATAAAATTAAAACATTCCATATTCTATGAAACATCATCAATTAAAAAGAAAAAGGGAAAAGGAAAATAGGATCAATTAAAAAGGGAAAAGGAAAAATAGGATGAGAGGCATTCCATATGTCCACAAGGATGGACTTCAATAAATCAATTAAAAAGAGAAGATAGAATTAGAACATTTCATATTCCATGAAGCATCATCAATTATAAAGGGAAAATAGGATCATGGGCATTCCATATGTCCATGAAGTATCATTAACATATGGTGTTAAAGGAAACACCATATAAATATTGAATGCTATTAGTTTTATCTTCTTTTTTTTAATTGACATATTGAAATCCATTTTTGTAAAACTTAAGTTTGGAATTTAAAACTAATATAAATAAACATATTTATTTATTTTATTTTATTAATGATAATAAAAAAAAAAAAAAATTAATTGTATTTTTATATAAAAAATTTAACAAGATATTTATTACAAAATTTGTAATAAAATTTTACAAAAATTCAAATAAAAAATTACTTACTAAAAATTTAAAATATTTATTTTACATTATTGCAAATTACCTAAAAAAAAATCAAACTTTAATTTCTTTCTCATCTTTCAAGAAACTACATTTATTTATTTATATTGATTTTAATAAAATTTATTTATTTATATTGATTTTAATAAAATTAAGTGTAGACATTTTCATCTTTCAAGAAACTACATTTATTTATTTGTTGGTTTTAATAAACTTTAAGTCTAGACATTTCCATGAACCTCTATGTTAAAATCATATTCCTTCCCCATAAACATAAAACATAAGATCTAATTTATGTTTGTTTTGACCAACTTATTATATAAACAATTACATTCACATTCTTCTCCATGTGCTAGGATGAGGACAAAGAGCCTTTATCATGTCTTTCCTTTCCCTTCAAGTTTTTACATTTTATTATTTTCTTTGCTTTGATTTATTGATTTTAAATTTCCACTTTGATTATCACATCATCATTGAGCTTTACCATTAGTGACTATATTCCCTTTTATCAAGATTTAATTCTTTTTAAGTATGTACTAGTATGTCTACCTTATAGTGTAAGGTAGTTATGAAAGGGGTCACAATATTTACATGTCTGAAGTATTATTACATAAATTTTCTTTTTTTAAGGAAAAGAGTTGGAATGTTCAACTTTTGATTTTTAAAGATCAAATAAATGATATGATAAAATGTTGGATTCCTTTAGGTATTAGAGTAAGATAAAATAGATCATTTAAGTAAAAAATTTAGATTATTTCGTTATGAACACTAGATATAAAGGTTTAAACTATTTTGTATCGCTTCTCTTGATCCATGCTCAAAATTGGTTTTGGTATCCCTACACTAACATCACGATCAAGATTATACCAAATTTTAAGAAGTTCTACACCAAACAACATAATGCACTATTAAACCCTTGCAGCTATTCTAGGATCCACAAATGAGCCAACTAGTCCATGTCTATGCCACCACAACAATAAATTATCTAACCACCTTAGCATTAACACACAACCAAGTGTACCCATGGAAAAGAAAAAGTGTGTGATGAAAGTTGACCATGACATCAATGTACCCAAGCATAACCCAATTATGGTTATGACCAGGTTAGACCACAACATCAACCTCATGCATTGAACTCATGATTGATCATTGCGCTCTTGTATAATTATTGTATCATTGTTCATTGTAATCTATCTCAGTATATTAGTGTTCATTATGTACTTTCGTGGCTATCTTTGTGTTCTTCCACAAAGCTAATAGAAAGTTGTCAAGGTGAAGGAAGGAATGAACCAACCTTAGAAGTGGACAAAGTTGGATGGCCAAGACAAGGTTAGGGTAATAGAAGAATGGCATTGATCCAAATCCCTAATCTGGCCTTCTTTCACACTAGGTAGTGGGCCTAATGTCAAATGTTGAGTAATTCCAAATCTACCAATTCTATAGGGTTTTGAAAATCTAGGATTGGTTTATTCAATGACTGATGATGAACCAAAGAACAAAGCAATAATATTTTCAAATAGTTTGAAAATTTTCTCGCAAAATCACACCCCAAATTGTGCTTACCACATCATATAATATGGATCAATGTTAATTGGATATCATAATCCATCCAATGTACATTCAAATCCTAGCATCTCAATATTTAAAGGTAAGATTGATGTGAAGACATTTAATGAATGGTTTCAAGCAATTTATTTTTACTTTGAAGAAAATAACTTCACCTATGTAGAAAAAATATAATTTGTGGTTAAGAAAATGTTCTTGGATGTATAGGCTTGGTGGGGATCCAACTACAAACAATTTGAAGAAGGTGATCCTTTCACAATTTGGGGAAATTTGTGTACAATAATATTTACACTAAAGTGTTATGAATATGAATATATTTGATGTCATAATGTATGTTATCACTATGTTCATTTTATTGAAAAATAAATCACTAAGTTTCACTAGATCATTGGTCATTTGGATATCTAGGATCCTAAACTCAATTTAATCTTCAAGTATTGGAGTAAATTGTAGTACTATATTCTAATAAAGATCGAGTATCTATCAACTCACTTGGATATGCACATCAATTTACATGGAAGGGGTGAATACAACTTCCTAGCCAAGAACCAAAATAAATCCCTCCTAATGACTATTACAACAAATGCAATGTCAAATCATATACCAACAAGTAATATTTGTGTTGACAAAACTCCATCAACACAACTAGGATTTAAACTTGTGCTAGATAACCTAAAATATGCTCAACATAAAGAAAATTAAATAATTCATGTAATCATTAATGGGTCATGAAAACTCAAATATGAAATCAATCAGATCAATCATAATTCAGCCAAATACAAACCAACAAAACAATGACTAATGCCACATGGAATTTTCCTTGTTAACTAGACATTGGAAGGTGGAACCAACAAACTTTTGGCCATATCTTGGACATATGGCGTTTGAATAAAATGAAATTTTATTTGTAGCATGATGACATATATTTATAAATATCCACCAAATTTCAACCCAAAATTTAGTCATTAATCCCCCAAAATACCAAAACCCCCCAAAAACATATTTTCACCATAACTCAACCATATGGTCTCTATTGGAGTGAATTTTTTTTATTGTATATAGGTGACATCTTTTTACATGTGTTCACTAAAAACAATCTAAACATTTTATCATTTGGTTAAGAAAAATAATAATCATATCTATTTTCTTGGAGTTTTGAGGATTTTGGAAAATTCATGAGAGGGTTGAGGTTGAATGGATATGGGATGAGAGGAGGAAATGCCTTCCATGGTTGAGGGGAGTTTTTGGATCTTCACGTTGTACCAATATATAGAAAATCATAAGGGGGCATAACACAAGAAAGAGTGAACTGCAAAAGTGGAGGAGTTGTATTTCTTCCATTGGATATGTTTGAGAGATATATAAGTATTAGCTTTAAGATCAGACCAATAGAGTTCTCTAGAGGTGTGGTATTTTTTTTTATAGAGGAGGTGTTTTATTTTTCCATCCTCCAAGAAATCCACAAATTTGTAAATTTATGTACTTTGAAGTACTAAGAAAGCATTTTTATTTCTTGTTGGAGTTTTCTTAATCTGGGTTTCTCCATGTAAAAATGGTTTTTCTCTATGAATGTATTTTATTACTTGTGGACTATGGATTATTTTTTATTTTAAATTATTGAATCCCAAAAAACAATGCCAACACATTATGAGTTTGAGAATCTAGAAGAAAAATGGAAAATGTATAAACATATGTTAAGAAATAAAACAAGAAAGACAACTTGGTGGAAAAGGTGTTAATCCATTCTCAATACTTGTATCCATCTCATGATATCAATATATAGTACATGAAAATGACTAGCTCTAGATCTAGATCTCAATGAAAATTCACCAGTGAAGAATGGAAACACTTCACTAGTAGATAAGGATGAAAACTCATAAGAAGGTGATCTTGGAATTTGTGATTGTCTAGGGACTCACAGTCTAACANCAAAAGTCTAAATAATTATACCAGTAAGGATTCATGAACTAATGCATAAATTGGTATCAACTTCAAACTTCAATATTAAACTCTTAAACCAATATTCAATGAAGATATGCCTAAAAAACCACCAATATGGCTGTTGAATGGTTCATTTGAAATTAATTTTGAAAGAGAGTGGAATTTCTAGAAGTGAATAGATAACAATATGAACATTCCCTTGATTACTTGATCTCTTCCCAAGTAATTTGGTTAGCAAAAAAATGGTATATTCTACTATTTAGTCAACAAATAGGATCACCATTCTACCATCAATGAACAAATGGCACCATCATAGTTCTATCTGAATATAGACACAATTAGGTGTTGATACTGAGAGGGGGGGTGAATCGGTATCAAGTACAAGTTATCAATTTTTATAGTTTTACTTTCCAATCAAATAATATATCCAATAAAGAGAAGAATAATATATACACAATGCACAATAGATATATGTGGAAATCAACTGAATTTTTTCTTATATAATAAAAGGTTTCATTCAGAGGAAGCTAAAACCTCCCAGTTCTCTAGCTCCAACTAGAAGAAGGCTCCAACCCTCTAATTTACAGGCTCCAACCTAAATGAAGCTCCAACTCCCTATATTCGTTGGCACCAGCCAGAAGGAGGTTACAACCCCCTTTCATTTCCCCTTCCTTCCACCCTAAAGTATATATATATATATATATATATATATATATATATATGAAAGAATCAATTTTTCATAGTTTCCATCAAGTTAGAAATCCAACAATCAGATAAACATGGTCAAGATTTCTTCAAGACTGATTTGTTCCCTAGACACCTTCTACAATTCTTTGCTAGTTGTTCATATTAAATAGCTCCTCACTTGAAAAATACCAGGAAAATGGTAAGGCCTTGCGTGATGAGGATACGTCTAACCATGATCCATGTGGATATCGGTGGCCACCCACCTTTTCCAAATGGCTCAAAATGGCTTTCTAGCAATTTTGGCAATTTACTATTTTTAGTAGGTTTTAACTTTAGAGGCCATTTTGAGGGCCCAAATGAAGGTTTTTCAAGATCGAGGTTCTCAATGATAGTCGAAGACATGATTGAGCCCCCAAAATGAATCTCCTCAACGATACCTTTCCAACGAGCTATCACACGCTTAAAACGGAGATCGTATGAAAAAGTTACGACCCCGGGAAGTTGATGTACTCACTTATCCAAACGGGGCCCACATGACTTTTGGCGCTTAATCTCCCAAGGTTAGGTTTTTGGATGTCTAGGGTTTTTGGCATTCCTGCTTATTGTAAAAATGCCTTCAGAGCCTCATTGTAATCATCTTCTTGCGAATGCGAGTAGCCGTCACATCTCTTCTCAGAGATAAGCTGCCACCATTCTAGTGAGTCTTCCACTCTGTATTTTTACAGTCTCTGTACATTTATTTCATTAATAGAAATCGTGTATTACTGTATATCTGTGTTTATGGTTGCATCTCTGATACATTTCTATTATATTATTGAATATCTGTGATATCTCTATGCATTTCTTTATTATATCTCCGATCTCATTTCGTGCCGAAAATAATTCGGATTAGTGGTATCAGAGCAGGTTACTCTTGATCATTTTTTTCAGTGCATGTCCTTGACGAGGTCCGAGTATAGCAAGTTGGGTCTCGAGCTTGTCTCTCTTGAAGACAATCGCTCTGGCACACCCAAGAAACCCTCAATGGAGGAAGAAAAGAAAAACAATGGAGCAGACGATCCTATCAATCTGTTGCTTGAGCAAGCTCTCACATGACAGAGGGACGAAATGATGGAGAATTTTTCCCACATCCTTCAATGATTTCCGATAGCATTTGGCACATCTTCATCAAGTGGCCACTTTGGAGGCACCTCGCCTTTCAAGGTACAAGTTAATTTTGATATTCCTGTATTTGAAGGACAGATAGATGCAGAAGCCCTAGAAAAATGGTTAACTCTGCTGGAAGGTTATTTCTCTGTTCACAATGTTTCCGACAAAAAAACGATCACCTTTGCAGTCCTTAAAGCTCTCCCTCATGTCAAACATTGGTGGGAAACTTACTGGGAGAAAAGTTCCACAGAGGAGTCTGGAATATATGGGTTTGATCCCACTTGGGATTTTTTTGTGGATGCGGTAAAATAATAGTATTACCCTATTGGAAACTATGAGGACTAGTACATGAGATGGACCACACTACGGGAAGAGAGGGGCCAAGCAGTTCCAGAGTTCACCAATACCTTCCATACCTTGCGCACCAAGTTGGGTATCAAAGACTCCGAGCGACATTTGGTTCTGAAATACCGTGGGGCTCTACACAGATACATCCAAATTGAAATGGATTTTCTGGACATCTCATTGTTGTAGGAAAATCTGCCTGTGGACAAGTAGATCGACCTATAAGGCTTGAACTTAACCTTAGACAGAAAAGTGCTTATCATGGACACTGAATTCCTTTCGAATCTATCTAAGCCTAATGCATGAGAAGGGAAAGTAACAGAAGTACCTTTTAACCGACGTTTGTCCCTGCACGCTTCGAGTTGCGCTCCAATCCTTTGCTCCTCGCTGAGGTCTGTGGACAAAACAAGATACGACCACTTCCTACTCTACTAACATTATCTTGAAAACAGATCTATCACCGAGTGACAAGTTCATGTAACATCAGACACAAACTAGAAAGAAACAGACCAAGCGTGTCATATTAATGAGAATAACGACAACAGTGCTTACAATCGTAGATGCGAATGCGACAGCTTCGTCAAGTCCTCTTCGTCTAACCCTTGCCTAAACGATCCACAACCTGGATGACAGCAGCTTCGATGATTTCTCTTCTCTGGCTGGCTGCAAGTTTCCTCCAAGATCATAAGTTTCACCTATTCAATTCTTCCTCCTTCTCATCACCATAGAACTTGCTTATATAGGCTAGGAAGGGCCTAACCACTTGAGTTATGTTTAGAACCAGTTAGGAAACTCCTCCTTGGATTAGAGATATTTTGATAGAACCAAGAATTCGAGTTCAACCGCCTCCCAAACTCGAATGATTCTCCCCTTATTCTTCTCACCGGGCTAACAATTTACCCAGAATGGAGAGCGCTCCCTCAGAAGGGGTATCAGAGCGCTAGAACGCTCCAGAGAAGACCAAGGGAAGCGCCAGCGCTTCAAATCGGGGTAGCGCTTCTGCAAAGGGGTGGAGAAGCGCTACAACGCTTCTACAGCATGGTAGAGGGGCGCCAGCGCTTTTCAAGCAGTTTTAAGGGAGCGTTCCCCTTCCAAATCCTTGATTTAGAAGCCCTGTTAGGTGCTGAGAGATATTTGACTCCAGTGATCCAGTCTCTTCCTTCAAACCGAGCATATAAGATGTTTCAAATGTCTCTTTAGCGTCTTCGTTGTGATAACATGGTTTGACAACATTCACGACACTTCATATCCAACTTGCGACACTTGCGACAAGTTGTAAGGGAGTTGCGACACTTGCGACAAATGAGAGGCAATATGCGACACTTATCCAGTTGAGTGATTTTGAGGTGTAACAGAATGCCCCCCAAAGTATGAAGTCAG
>JASDQU010372476.1:60924-98463 GCA_032191745.1 Picea mariana
GCCCCTGGCACAACACCGATGAATGTCGCTCAAAACAGTCATTGGTGGCCGAGATCAAAGACAAAGAGCCGAACCCTGATTCAGAATCTGATTCTGAAAATAATGGTAAAGGACAGATCATTGACGCAGGCCCCATTGCTATTGTCGCGACTGCAACAATTCAAATAGAAGAACCAATAGATCCTGAAGAGGGGGAGTGCCTTTTTCATTCACAGATGTAGGTGAATGGGACCCCGCTGCATTTTATTGTTGATAGTGGAAGCCAAAAGAACCTCATCTCAGCAGAGGTCATCAAACAGTTGGGATTGTCGACAACACCACACCTGCAGCCATACAACATCGGGTGGCTTCAGCAAGGATGAGATCTCTGTGTCAACCAACAGTGTCTATTGTCATATGGCATCCAACCCTTCAAGGATGAGGTATTATGTGATGTTTCCCCACTGGATGCCTGTGATGTTCTCTTGGGCCAACCATATATGTGGAGATGCCATGCTGTTTATGAGTCTCGACCCTGTAGTGTCATTGTTACTTTGGGGGGTCATCTCTACAGAATACCAGAGGTAGTTTCGACTATTGTTCCACCTAAAAAGTGTCGCAAGGTAGTATCTCATACTGCAAAATTCAGCTTCTTCATAATCTGTTCAAAAGGAGAACAAAAGGACACTGCAACCACTACAACCTTGCCCCAAGCACCTTCTATCCAACAGAAGCAGGTCGACAAGGCTGCAGCAAAGTGAAAAGATTCCTTCTGCACATCGTCCTCTCATGTATCTCAACTTGTTGAGCAGCCTCAACCACAACAGGTTCATGACAAATTTCCACAAACTGAGCAGTGCGACGTCTCCAGCAAGACAAGCAGCTCACCAAGATGCAAATTCAACAAATGCTTTTCCCTCTCCCCCGAGAACTCAATGCAATGGAGACCATTTCTTCCTAAGGAGGGAGGATTGATCCAGGTGGATATCGGTGGCCACCCACCTTTTCCAATTGGCTCAAAACGACTTTCTGACAATTTTGGCAATTTACTATTTTTAGCAGGTTTTAACTTCTGGGGCCCTTTTGAGGGCCCAAATGAAGGTTTTTCAAGATCGAGGTTCTTAATTATATCTAAAGACATGATTGATTCTCCAAAATGAATCTCCTCGACGATACCTTTCCAACGAGCTATCACACGCCTAAAACAGAGATCGTATGCAAAAGTTACAACACCGGGAAGTTGATGTACTCACTTACCCAAACGGGGCCCACATGACTTTTGGCGCTTCATCTCCTAGGGTTAGGTTTTTGGATGTCTAGGGTTTTTGTCATTCCTGCTTATTGTAAAAAGGCCTTCAGAGCCTTATTTTAATCATCTTCTTGTGAATGCGAGTAGCTGTCACATCTCTTCTCAGAGATAAGCTGCCACCATTCTAGCAAGTCTTCCACTCTGTATTTTTATAGTCTCTGTACATTTCTTTCATTAATAGAAATCGTGTATTACTGTATATCTGTGTTTATGGTTGCATCTCCTATACATTTTTGTTATATTATTGAATATCTGCAATATCTCTGTGCATTTCTTTATTATATCTCCGATCTCATTTCGTGCCAAAAATAATCCGAATCAAACCACGAGGGCCTCGCGAGACACTTCTTTCTCAACTAGCAAGGGACTACTAAATTAGGGCCTTTCAGAAAAACCTCCTCAGACCTATAACTCTGACCTTCCTCGCACCTGTCGCTCCTCCTATGACTTCACTATTGAACTTTTGCTTAGATATAATTATCTTGGATGATTAAAACAAGAGGGTATTCCATGTGTATTTATACCCTTCCAATCACTTCCTTTTCTGACATCAGGGCCGACCTATCATTTCTTTTTTTGCAATTATTTTCTTTAATTGACTTTAGGGACGACCTTTAATTTCTTGTTTCCAATTCACATAGTCATATTCAAGAAGAAATATCTCCTCAATTGTGATGAACTATGTGGCATGCCATCTATTGTTGGAAACGACTTGACGAAGCCTATCAATTTATGGAGGTTATACATGCATTTGCAATGTCCTTCATGCATGTTTTCTTCAACCAATCATCGAGGCTTATGAACTTCTTCTAGGGTTAACATCAATGAAAACCAATTTTCCAACAATCTCCCCCTTTGTTATTGATGGAAACGCTTGTGCTCCCTCTGTCATCCTATTCTCCCCCTGTTATCATGCTCCTTATTTTTCTCTCCCTCTTTGACATTAATGGAAAAGGGTGTTTCTTTTCTTTGGGGCTGCTCCGCCTAAATATATGGCACTCAATAGTACTTCGTTCTTATTGTATGTCTTCTTATCTTTTCTTTCTTTGTTATGGTCCTTGGAGCTCTTTTGTGTGACTTCAATTTTCTTTCTCTTTTCTTTGTCTAGGATGTATATGTTATTTGGTATTTTTGTTGTTGTTGCAACCAATATTCTTGAGTCTTCTTCTCTAATTTCACATTTTTGGGAGAAAAACATAAGAGTGTATCCTTGATCACATATTTTACTAGCAATTAGGAGATTAAGCTTCATATCTTCAACCAATAGGACATTTTATTCTTTTACATTTTCACCTTCAATATTTAATATGAATTTTCCAAATATTTTGACAGAGGAGTCATCTCCAAATGCAAAACTGCCACCCTTTTTATTTAAGTTGATGAATTTGTTTTGGTCCCTAGTCATGTGTGTTGAGCACCCATTGTCTATGTACCATTCATCTTCTTCTTCTTTATCTTTAGCGATCGGTGATGTTCAACAATCTTCTTAGTTAGGATTCTCTTTCCTTATCCATACTATAGTTGGTTTTATGATAGGAGCATCTTCTTTCATATCTAAGTAATCTAGTGCTTTGTGAATAAGATTATTGCATTTGTAGCATATAAAATTTTGATCAATCAGTGGATCAAATGGATTGTAATTTATGTTGACATATCCATAAGCATTTCCAAGTCTAGTGTTTACATGATTGTCCCTTGGATATCCATAATCATTTAGGTTTCTCACATAGTTGTTTCTTGCATTGATTTTGGAGTGAATTGCTTTGTTTCCAAAGTTTCTACAAGTATGATGAAGACAAATATTCTCATACCTCATAGGAAGTGACTTTCTTGGTGCTTCACGCCTTCTGAATTCCGGTCTTCTATTACAAATGGAGGTGTTATGTTTTCGTTGTTCTTCAACTCCCTCTTGATTGTTCTCATACCTGGTAGGAAATGACCTTCTTGATGTCTCACCCCTTGTTAATTCTGATCGTTTTTCATGTTCTTGTTGTTCTTCAATTTCTTCTTGATTGTTGATTCCACTTCTTAAGACATTTGCATATCTTCTATAATTTTCTTCATCTTCCCTGATTGATTTATCTGTTTCTATTGTCTTCAAATTGTTATTGTATCCAAGTCCTGTATTATCATCTGGTGCTATGAATGCTAAGAATTTCATCCATCTTTTCAATAAAAAATTTCAAAATTCTTCAATTTTATTTTTTTCAACATCAACTATTTTCTTATGTGATCCAATTATTATTTTAATTTCTCATAATCTTATTACTTCTCCTTCAAGCTATTAATTGTCTTTTCAATCTCATGATTTTATTCTTCACAATTTGAAAATTCCTTTTTCAACTCTCTATTTTTGTTTATGAGCTTTCTCTTTTCTTGTTTAGCATGCTTCAATTTCTCAAGATTCTCATCATATTGTTTTTTACTTTCTGTGATGTCTTTTCCTCCCCAGAAAGAGTGAAATTTTGTTCCTTCATCTGACTCTTCTTCGTAATTGATTTCTTCTATTTCATAATTTTGGTGATCATTATTCTGATTTTATTGATTTATGAAGAGAACATATCTTACATATTCTCCATCACTTTCATCTAGAAGAATTGTTGTCCTCCTTGGAGTAGAAGCTCTTTTTCTTGTGGAAGATTTTCTTTTCTTCAAAGGGACATTTCTTAGCATAGTGTCCTATTCTTTCACAAATGAAGCATTTAAAAGGTAACTTACCTTTGTATTTGTCGGTTCCCCTCTTGATATTTATTACAAAATGAGATTCTTCTTCACCTGAATCATCTCTCGACGTTTCTTCTACCTTGTGTTCCTTGTTTTATCCGTCACTTTAAAGTATGCTTCTTTGCTTGATTGTCCATTTTCTATACATGTTCTCATTTCATATGCTATGAGGGATCCATGTAATTCATACATTTCCATTTTGGTCAAATCCATATGTTCTTCAATGAACGAGACCTTGGAATCATATCTGAAAGGAAGTGATCTTGACACATTTTTTACAACCAAGGATTCACCAAGTTATTCTCCTAATCCTATGATGGCATTGAAAAATTCATCTACTCTGAGTAAGTAGGTTGCAATATCTTCCTTTTCATCTATTTTTATATTTTGAAACTCTACCCTATGTCATTGAAGCTTGACCTAATTGATTTTTGGATCTCCTTCGTAGATATTTTTAAGTTTATCGCATACCTATTTAGTTGTGCTACAATCCATCACCTTGCTAGAGACAGTTGGTGTTAATCCACTTAGGATAACATTCCTTGACTTTGAATAACAACTCATTAATTTCTTCTCATTTGGATCAGTTGGAACATCTTCTGGGAATTCATAGCCATTGGCAGCTAAGACCTAGATATCCACTCCTAAATATATCAAGTCAAAAAAATAGAATCCCATTTGGAATGTGGCCTTTCATTTTTTCTCACAATCTTCCTTCCAGTGATAAGACTATTTTGAAGGTAACATTATCTAATACCAATTGTTGATACTGAGAGTGGGGGTGAATAAGTTTCAAGTACAATTTATCACTTTTTACAGTTTTACTATCTAGTCAAATAATATATTCAATAAAGAGTAGAGGAATATATACAAAATGCAAAATAGATATATGTGGAAATACACAAAATGTTTTTCTTACATAATAAAATATTTCATTCAAATAAATATACAACTTCCAAGTTCTCTAGATCCAACTGGAAGGAGGCTCCAACCTGAAGGAAGCTCCAACTCCCTATCTTCTTTAACACCAATTAGAAGGAGGATAAAACCCCCTCTCATTTCCCATTCCTTCCACCCTTAACTATAGATATATGAAAGAATCAATTTGTAATAGTTACCATCAAGATAGAAATCCAACAATCACATAAACCTGGTCAATATTTCTTCAAGACCGATCTACTTCCTAGACACCTTCTGTAATTATTTGCTAGTTGTTCATATTACAGAGATCCTCTCTTGACAGATATTAGGAAAATGGTAGGGCCTCTCACAATGATTCTATGTCTACCCACGAGGGCCTCGTGGGACACTCTTTTCTCAACCAACAAGGGACTACTAAATTAGGTCCTTTTAGAAAAACCTCCTCTCACCTATAACTCAGACCTTCCTCACACCTATAGCTCCTCCTACACCTTCACTACATAAATTGTTCTTAGAGATAATTATCTTAGATTATTCAAATGAGAGGGCCTTCCATGTGTATTTATACCCTTCCAACCACTTCCTTTTCTAACATCAGGGCTGACCTATCATTTCTTGTTTTGCAATTCTTTTCTTTAGTTGACTTTAGGGCTGACTTGTAACTTCTTGTTTCCAATTCACATGGTCATCTTCAAGAAGGAATATCTCCTCAACCGTGAGGAGCCACGTGGCGTTCCATCTGTCATTGGAAATTTCTTGAAGAGGGATATCGATCCATGGAGGTTATACATGAATTTGAAATTTCCTTCATGCTCTTTTTCTTCAACCAAACATTGGAGATTCTGAACTTCTTCTAGGGTTTACATCAATTACAACCAATTTTCCAACATTAGGTGTTGAAAAACATTTTAATGAATAGTTGAAGAGAAATGAGAGGATTCTAGATTCCATTATAGATCTTTCCAAATATGTTGATTTGATGATATTGATTTATTGGATTGTAGATGTTATGTTGAGGAGACTAGTTATCATGCTGGAATTCCTAAATTTTGATTGATAGGACTTTGAAACTTGAATAATGATTATAATTATTGATATTCCCCCTTTTAAAATGCAAGGTGAGAAGTATGTTGAAGGGATCCAAGCTCAATCTTTTGGATTCTTTTGTTCTTCAATGGTCCATCACTGTATCTGGTGATTTTGTTGGTTGATCACTAACCATTTTAACTTTACTAATGTGGTGGTTTTGGTTGACCACTAACCATTTTTATTTCATCAATGTAATCCCCCCCTGCCTTGAGTGTAAGAGACTACCTTTCTCTTTGAATCATGTTTCAATTTAAAAGACATGTAGAATTTAGCCCTAATCATGTCCAAAATATTCGCCTAAAGAAATGTTCGAAAGCCTTATGATTTTGTGATTTATACATGCAAATGTGTCTTTACCTATGTCTGAATTATACAGTAAAACTAATGTAACTTCTTGATTTTTTGATTCCATCACCAGGAACTTATCCAACCAAAATTAATTGTTTTATTTTTATCCTTCTTATTCTTTTGACATTTTTATAAGAGATGATTTATCTTCCCACAAAGAATACAAGGATGTAGATAAAAGCACCAATTATACATGTGACCAACTTGATGAAAATGTTGATACTTATGAATAATTTTTTCAATGTTTTTTTATAATAACTATGTGATCGACATTCTTAACTTCTTCATTAGTTTCTAAAGCCTTAAATTTTTTATCAATAAATATTGCACTCACAAACCAAATTGGTTTAGGTTAATATGGAATATTAAATTTGTTGCCTTTGTCATATCCTAATCCATCTCAATTCTTGTTGAATTACAATTCTTCCCAAGTTCTAACAATCATTTTGGAAAGATCGTTTTGATGTTCTTCATAAATGTTTTCTTTGATCACTTCAAATTCACATTTATTGTTGTTGCTATCACTTTGTTCCTTTTCTTGTGACTCATCTTTAACAAAACATCCTTTCATAAATTCACTATATTATTCCATCTCATGACTAGTTAAGTAATCATCAACAACATATTACATTTCCTTGTATCAATCATAAGGTCACGTGTATCACAAGTAACATCAACCATTTTTATGATATCATTTGTGTTACAAGTTGCATTAACCTTTTGTATGAAGTCATTTGTCACACATGTTGAATCAACCATACTCTCAATTTGTTGTCACTTTTCTATTAATTTTAGTTGAAGTGCTCCATTCAATCTATCCTTGAGAACCTTTTTATTGTGAAGATCAATAACCCAATTATCCAATTCATGTAAGGAGCATTGTAATTCTTTGATTTCTAGATTGGTATTTTGAAAACACTTTCCTCCTTTACCCATTTTTTAATTTTCACTTTTCACGCTTGCTTGTACTTGTTTCTTTGTAATCATGATCTATTTCTCTTATGTCATTCTTATGGTATCGGGTACTATATATCATGCACCCCAAAGTGTGATTACAATGGCTTTGAAAATTACCTCTTTATTCAATTTCAAGCAAGTACTATTTTTAACAATTTCCACAATTGAGTTTGAAAGGGTTTGAAAATATCACCTTTTAAAATTCAATGACTCTTAAAATTCAATGAATCCACTCTTATATGCTCATTAAACAAACATTCAACGTGTCATCCCTTCACATTTTCATTGGAAAATGTACATGAATTTAAATTTATGATCATTGTCTATTTTGTGATCTCGTGGGCTCATACCTCCTCCTTACTAATTGTTTCAACTCTCATTAACTTGTTTAACTTTCCATATCATGTTTTCTTTCTCACTCGTATGTGCATGTGGGATGCTAAAATTGAATTCAAATGATAATTTTCTCCATGGAAATGTTGGCTATCTATGTGCCAACAATGTCTAGGAGTCGTGTTCTTTCCATTCAATGAGTAGTGTGTGGGTTGTTGATGAGAGGGGTATATCACACATCGAGAAGGTATGAATCTGAATTACTGATTTATTTGAGTTAATTTCTAATTTTGTGGAGATCGCTTGAGAATTTTGAACATTGATAGAAATTTGAAGTGTGGAATGTAGATATAAAGTCATTGGAGTCGATGAATATCATAGGTAATATACTTTGATCATGGCTAGTCTGATGATAGATTGTAGTATCCAATTTGTTATAAACCTGTAATTCATAGGATCATCTGTTGACTGGAAATTTTTCACTCTGGGTGTATAGGCTTGCAAATAATATTTCATCTCTACAAATTATTTTCAAGGAAAAGAAAAGAAAATTCATGGTTGTTGATGTTGAGTGGTTTTTTCCTAACACCATGGAGAAAAAAGCAAGGGAAGCAGCGCACAAAACCCACAAAAAGCGCTAAAGCCTAAGTTTTTGTTGCATTTGCACCTGGAGAATATAGAATGCGTTTAGATCAACGGTCGATCTAGTGGCGCGTAGATCAACGACTGACAGTGGATTCCAGACCCTCTCAATTGTTTTTCTTTTAATGGTGGCGGGTGTCCAGAATCAGAGATAACGAAGGCACACATCTGAACGACCGAAGCACCAACGCTTTCATCAATGGCTGAGATTGAATTCCGGACCCTCCCGACTAGTCTTTCTTTAATGGAAGGGGGGGGGGTCCGGAATGGAGTTTTTCTCTGGCGGACCCCTATCTCTACATGGTAGGAATCTATTGGTCCCAACTCCCATCACTTACCATTCATCATTTCTTGACATACCCTGTCACCTCATGACATCATCCTCCATTTTCCCACCACCCATTCATGAATAAATGAACTTAGGATAAAAGGAAAAATCAAATAAGTTAGTTAGATTACTTAATAATGTTAGTATAATTAGTTAAATAACCTAGGTTAAATATTGTTAAAAATTAATTAATTAATTGATTGATTAATTAATAAATTAGGTTAATGTTTTATTAATTAATATTAAAAACAAAACAAATATTAATTAAACAAAACATATAAAAATCAAACACAAAACAATAAAAAAATATAAAACATATAAAAATATAACTAATAAACAAAACTTACATTAAAAATAAACAAATCAAATGAGAACTAAAATAAAAACAAAAAACAAATATATAAAAAAACAAAATATAATAAAAACATAATAAAACAAAATTGAAATAAACTAAAACAAAACAAAACACAAAAACAAAAATTACAAATTAAAAAGCCAAATCTACCCTAAGTCTACCCACCCAAACTTCACGTACACATCATATCCTATTAAAATGAATCGACGGATAAGGAAGATTCCAGACCCCCCCTCTCCATCTGAAGTTTAACGAGAGGGGGGGTCCGGAATGGTTGTAATTATTAAACCACCATTGAACACTTGTCATCCCCACATGCCAGAGGACCCCCCCCACCAAAACCTCTTACCACCTTAGGGGGGTCCGAAATATCGCCTTCCTGAAAATAAAACCGTTTTTCCCATTTTCACCCATTTTTGCCTATTCAACATGTCTTCTTCCGAGGCTATTTCTGGGAAAATGAAAACGAATTTTTAAAAGCCGAGAGAGTATTTTCTCCATAACGGCCATAAGAACACAAACCTCTCTCATTTTTTGCACATTTTTCATGAGAAAGGAGAATCAAATCTTCCTTTCAGCCTCATTTTTCATGTTTTTGGTTTTTCCATTATAGTCCTGATTTTGCAAGAGCTGTTACGGCCAGCTGGAGGCGAATTTTGTAAAACCGAAGGAGGTTTTTATTCAGAACATGCCCATATACAATAAAATCCTTCATTGTTTTCCCAGGTGTCAGTGTTGAAGAGAAAAAGATGTATGTTCGGACCCCATTTTTGCAGAAATTAGGCTCGTCTTTCATGGCGGACAGTTCCAGATTTTGGGGGATTTGTGGTTATTTTTGGCCGAGCCGGTTAAATCCAACTCACACAACTTGTTGGGGTATCTCCCCTATTTATTCAAAGGATTTTAAATGTAAAAGGTTGTTGATCTCACGCCCAGGTAGGCTAGGAGCACTGTAACTTCTATCAAGACATTTTCCAGAAATATAAGGAAACGTTTCACAGGATTCTTGCATGTTAGCTATTGGTGAAGTTTTTCCCTCGTCGTTGAATGTGTATCTGCCTTTGTTATCATTATGTTGTCTGTATGATATTTTAAAAGGAGTTAAAGTTATAGGATTTATCTGTGCATACCCTCTTTTCTGACTTTTGAAAAATCTAAATGTTTGTCTTCTAATGTTGTGGTGAAGAAATTCTTAAATGCTTCTTTACTGTGATTGATAATCTCACCTTCTCTGCTAATCCATCGCTTATTCCCAAATAATCCAATAGTTTCATTATCTTTCCCTGTGAAAAGACTTCTTATAAACTGTTATTTGATCTCTATCTTTATGAACAGACTCCATAGCCCAATGGTCTTCTTTTGTTGTCTCAACCAGAAAACTCCAAGAACGTATCCTATTCTGCATAGCTAGCCTAATATCCTCTTCCAACAAAGTTATATCAGACAGAGAGATCCCTCTATGAGTCTCGTAGGGCGAGATCCCTAACTCGAAGTGGTTTTGATGTTGCCTCTATGACTACCTCCGCAGCCTTGGGAAAATTACAGAGTGTTAACAAAATGGAGACCATACTGGGGACATCCCCCAGTAGTACATTTCAAGCTCCAGATCTGATCACTGATGGTGGACAGTGACCAGACACCAGAAGGCTGAGATCATTCACCTGGCGACTCCAACCAGCTCCGGACAGTGCTGACTCAAAGAATCCACTGGAGGAAGAATTTGAAGCATGACCAAGCAGCCTAGAAAGACTAGGTACTCAAGCTCAAATTGCATTCAAGACATCGTTGGTTTTATCTGCAATTATGTCTCGTCTTTTTCTAAGCCTGATCAAAAGTATATTGTTGAATATTACATTGATCATCTGCAAATTGAAGAGCCTCAAGAGATCAGATCCCCAATTGTAGATTATGTACATACGCATACACCTGTGCACATCCCAGGTGCACCTGTAGAAATCCTAGTGAGACATAAGCCTCCTACTTTATCTCCTACTCTTGCTAAACCTATGGATGGTTGTGAGCCTCTTGCTTCACCTCCTGTACCTACCAATATCCCAGATAGATACAAGCCCCTAGATTTGCCTCCTATCCTCCATGACCTCCCTACAAATTACACCAATAATCTGCCCAGTTTTGATGGAGAGAATGCCAATATTACTGCTGAAAAACACATCCAGAGGTTTGAAGATTTTCTTGACCTTTATGAGGTTGAATATGACGATGTCTATATCAGGATGTTTGCCTTGGCTTTGCAAGGTAAAGTTAAAAATTGGTTTAGAAATCTGCCAGCTGCAAATATCAGAAATTTTCATGAATTTAGGCAAGTTTTCCTAGATAGATGGGTGGTCATGGGAAATATTTTCCTCATCCTAGAAGAGTATGACCACTTGAAAAGAAATCCAGGGGAGACAATACATCAGTTTTCAGCCAGATTCAATAAGGTATATCATGCAATACCTGCTGATATAAGGCCACCCCTAGGATCATCTCACCTGCATTACCCAAATGCCTTCGATCCTGAGATGACATTTCATTTAAGAGAAAGGAACACTGTAAGTCTTGAAGAAATGCAAAAGGTTGCAGTTGATGTGGAGGCCAACTTGTTGATCAAAAGGTCAAAAGTAAAGAACAAATAAAAGGAGCAGCTGAAGTCATCAGAAGCTAAACTGGACATTTTGGCCAGTACCATGGAAGAGATGATGTAGACGATCAACATGAAAGATGAGCTTGTTGTCCAAAGACATCATGTTCCATTGATTTTAGAGAAAGAAAAGGTCATTGTTCCAAAACATTTTTCTGCCCATCCTTGGTACCATGGTTTGAATAATGATTCTTTCATGTATTCAATTCACAACATAGTCAAAGATAAAGTTCCATCTCAACTTGCAGAGGAACAACTAGCTGATATGATGTGCATGTTTGACGACATTCCTTACTTGGATAATCTACCCAAGTGTGATCAGTATGATGATGAGCATGAGGCTGAAATAGATGTGGATTGTTCAAAGAAATCATCAACATGTCATTGGCAAGAAGAAGATCATTTATAGTTCAGATATGACAATCATCCCTTGCACAACAGTCATGACAGCGATGAGGAAGAGACAAAAAATTTCAGAGTAAGAGAAAAATCTTTGTCCTTATGTTTCTCTTCTTTTCAATTTTTGAGAGGAAATTGTAAGCAAGTTGTCAATAGTAGAGAGGGAGAATTTGCTGATCAACTTGGTGAAGATGTCATTGCTGATGTGGAGGTTGTTCTAAATCCAGAGTTGCAGCCATTTACCAACTTTGATTTTCAAATTTCATAGGAAAGATTAAGGCCTAAGGCAAATTCCGAGTTAATCCAAAACAACTCTGTACCATTATGCTTTAATTCATTTTAGTTTTTGAAAAAGAATCTTGAGTATATGCTAAAGGATAAATACACAGAAAATCAAGAAGTTGCAGTGGAACCAATGCAATAGTCAGTTCAATTTCTACAGGATCCAATATATGATGTGTTGGATTACTAGTGTTCTCAAAGTCTTCCTCCATCATCCAGCTATGGGATAAAATGTTGTTATGATATTGACATGATCAGGCAGTCACCTTCATTGTCTTTTTCAGTAGAAGCATCATTTCAAAACCCATCAAAAAAGTTGCAGCCATGTCAAAAAATGCATGAGGATGAAAATAACATAGACACAGTGCCAGAGCATTTTGCTCACTTGGCAGAATCCAAAAATCAAGGAACATGTCATTTCTACCTTGATCATATAGCTATCTATATGGAGAAATTTTTCACTGTAGAGCCTCAATCTATCTCTGGCATTACTTTTGTTCTTCAAGATTGTCGAGGTTTCTATGGAAAATATCAATCATGTTTTCAGCAACAGCCATTACACTTTGCAGTTTTGAATCTATGGGCAAAAGGTCAGGCTGCTTTTTTGACTTTGCTAACAAGTAGTCAAGTAGTCCACTGGTCTCAATAGCTACTTGACTGGCTTCATTGGAATTTTTGTATTATTTGATTTAGCATGATTTTTAGTAGTATAGGGTAGGTAGGAGAGCATGAATAAGCTCAACATTCTAAGAATCTCTTTTTCAACAATGTTCATTTTGATTTGGTTTTCAGTTGCAAAGATCAAAACAGGTACAGGTTTCAGAATAAGATTTTGGGATCAGCCCAATGGATAAAGCACTATTCTGCATGTTCATAGGTCCGTGGTTCTTGACACCTCCCAAAAGAGTTGCCATCCCCAGGTGGAGCCACTATTATAACCTTATAATTCACAGGATCATCTGTTGACTAGAAATTTTTCACTCTAGGTGTATAGGCTTGAAAATAATATTTCATCTTTGCAAATTATTTTCAAGGAAAAGAAAAGAAAATTCATGGTCGTTGACGATGAGTGGTTTTCTCCTAACCCCATGGAGACAAAAGCAAGGGAAGCAGCACAAAAAACCCACAAAAAGCGCTAAAGCCTAAGTTTTCACTGCATTCACGCCTGGAGAATAAAGAACGTGCTTAGATCGATGGTCGATCTAGTGGCACGTAGATCAACGACTGACAGTGGATTCCGAACCCCCTCGACTGTTCTGCTTTTAATGGTGGGGGGGGGGTTTGAAATCGGAGATAACGAAGGCATACATCTAAACGACCGAAGCACCAACGCTTTCATCAATGACTGAGATTGAATTCTGGACCCCCCCCCCTGACTGGTCTGTCTTTAACAGAAGGGGGGGGTCCAGAATGGAATTTTTCTCTGGCAGGCCCCTATCTCTACATGGCAAGAATCTATTGGTCCCGACTCCCATCACTTACCATTCATCATTTCCTAACATACCCCGTCACCTCATGGCATCATCCTCCATTTTCTCGCCACCCATTCACGAATAAATGAACTTAGGATAAAAGGAAAAATCAAATAAGTTAGTTAGATTACTTAATAATGTTAGTATAATTAGTTAAATAACCTAGGTTAAATCTTGTTAAAAATTAATTAATTAATTGATTGATGAATTAATAAATTAGGTTAATGTTTTATTAATTAATATTAAAAACAAAACAAATATTAATTAAACAAAACATATAAAAATCAAACACAAAACAATAAAAAAATATAAAACATATAAAAATAAAACTAATAAACAAAACTTACATTAAAAATAAACAAATCAAATAAGAACTAAAATAAAAACAAAAAACAAAAATATAATAAAACATATATAAAAAAAACAAAATATAATAAAAACATAATAAAACAAAATTGAAATAAACTAAAACAAAACAAAACACAAAAACAAAAAATAAAAATAAAAAAACCAAATCTACCCTAAGTCTACCCACCCAAACTTCACGTACACATCATATCCTATTAAAATGAATGAATCGACGGATAAGGAAGATTCCAGACCCCCCCTCTCCATCTGAAGTTTAACGAGAGGGGGGGTCCAGAATGGTTGTAATTATTAAAACACCATTGGACACTTGTCAACCCCACATGCCAGCAGAACCCCCCCCCCCTAAAACCGCTTACCACCTCAAGGGGGTTCGGAATACCACCTTACCGAAAATAAAACCGTTTTTCCCATTTTCACCCATTTTTGCCTGTTCAGCATGTCTTCTTCCAAGGCCGTTTCTGGGCAAATGAAATCATTTTTTTAAAAACCGAGAGATTTTTTTCTCTATAACGGCCTGAAGAACAAAAACGTCCCTCAATTGTTTCACAGGTGCCATGAGCAGGGAGAATCAAAGTTGTCTTTCAGCCTCATTTTTCGGAGTTTTGTTTTTTCCGTTACACTCCTAATTTTGCGGGAGCTGTTACGGCCAGCTGGAGGCGCATTTTGCAAAATCGAAGGAGGTTTTTGTCCAAAACATGCCCATATACAATAAAATCCTTTAGTGTTTTCCCAGGTGTAAGCATTGAAGAGAAACAGATGTCTGTTCGGACCTCTTTTTTACATAAATTAGGCCCGTCTTTCATGGCGGACAGTTCCAGATTTTGGGGGCTTTGTGGCTATTTTTGGCCGAGGAGGTTAAATCTGAATCACACAACTTGCTGGGGGATCTCCCCTATTTATTTAGAGGATTTTAAATGTAAAATGTTGTTGATCTCACGCCTAGGTAGGCTAGGAGCACTGTAACTTCTATCAAGAGATTTTCCAGAAATATAAGGAAACGTTTCACAGGATTCTTGCATGTTAGCTATTGGTGAAGTTTTTTCCTCATCGTTGAATGTGTATCTGCCTTTGTTATCATTTTGTTTTCTATCTGATCTTTTGAAAGGAGTTAAAGTTACAGGATTTATCTGTGCATACCCTATTTTCTGACTTTTGAAAAATCTAAATGTTTGTCTTCTGATGTTGTGGTGAAGAAATTATTAAATGCTTCTTTACTGTGATTGATAATCTCACCTTCTCTGCTAATCCATCGCTTATTCCCAAAGAATCCAATAGTTGCATTATCTTTCCCTATGAAAAGACTTCTTATAAACTGTTATTTGATCTTTATCTTTATGAACGGACCCCATAGCCCAATGGTCTTCTTTTGTTGTCTCAACCAGAAAACTCCAAGAACGTATCCTATTTTGCATAGCTAGCCTAATATCCCCTTCCAAAAAAGTTATATCAGACAGAGAGATCCCTCTTTGAGTCTCGGAGGGCTAGATCCCTGACTCAAAGTGGTTTTGATGTTGCCTCTGTGACTGCCTCCACAGCCTTGGGAAAATTACAGAGTGCTAACACATTTGAAGAGGTATTTATATTTAATAGATTTTAAGTCAATTTCCCATAGTTAGATCACCATTTAGCAGACAGAGTGCACCATTCTCATGGAAAACAACTCCTCTGAAAAATCTTGGAAGAAAATAAGTGTTGGAGAAATTTTGAGGTAAAAAATTGGCCTCAATACAAAAAAGTGATATAAACATAAAATTTAAAAGAACCAATAGGATTCAATATGATGATATAAACCATAAGGGTAAATAGTTTTGGAGGGAAAGAAAGAAAAATATTTTTTATCGGATTTTTTATTTATCTCCTTATAGGTTCATTCAACTTTCAAGTGTAGGAATTAATTGGATGAAGAATCAAATTGTGTATCCAAAAATTACCCAATCTTCTTACTTTTGATAGACCCATGGTGAGATAAACTGGAAATATATGAAAACATGTGTTTCTTGAAAAAGAAACACAATCTTTTCATGTATTTCCTTCAAGCAATACAATTTTTTCATGTATTTATAGTTTATTTCAACATGAGTCTTAAAAAATTATGTACAATGCGTACTCATTTGATGTGGAATTTAATTTTGCATCCAATGAGCACCTACTCTTTAAATTTGAGTAAACCTATAAGGAGATAAGTTGAAAATACGATGAAATAAGTAGTGTTTTTTATTTCCCTTTGAAAATTCATAACTCTTATTTTATTATTTTCCTTAGGAGGCCAATTTTTTTCCTAAAACATTATCTAATGTATATACACCTTGGAAATGAATGCAAATGGTCTCTACAATTCGCTAGGTGCAATGCGGCAATTTGTAGCTGAATTTGCATAAGTGATTGAGGAGGAGAAGTTGTGATCTATAGTGGCATAATCTGAGTTTGCCTCCATGTTTACACTCCTCCTTAATCAGGTCAAAAAACATATCAACAAATGTTTCCAGTGATTTGCAATATATTAACTAGATCACCCTTATTCTTCACATTGAGCTAAAAAAAACAAATAGGTGAATCTCCACAAACAAAAGAAACCAATAATATCCTATTGCATGTTGGTACAATTATAAGAGACTGAGGTGCACATAGATTTGCACAAAAAAATATCTCAATCAATTGAAAGTTATTCATGATGATTCTTTACAAACTTTCAAGGAGCCATTGCAATGTCAAATGAATGTAGATCTACAATTTTGTTGGTGAAGATAACATCGTTATTCTATCATGGATCATTACCAAGGAGTGGTTTCATCATCTCACATTAAATGGATCACTACCATGGTGCTATCATTCCCTTAATACCATAAGAGATTTGATACCATATTAATAAATAGGACAAACAAGACAACTTGGTGAAAAAATATTTAAGCCATCCTCAACACTTGTATTCATCTCATGATATCAATATATAGTACCTATAACTAACCGCATCTAGATCTAGATCTCATTGACAACTTATAAGTGGATAATGACAACACCTCACCATTAGATAAGGATGAAAAAACATAATAAGGTGAGAGTGAGTGCAAGCTAATGATGGTCTCTCATGACACGTTAGTGGCAATGCAAACATGGAAAAAATAATCTGTCAACTTGGAGGGATTATTCAAGGTAATTTTACACTGAATTTGAATATGGTGTAAAAATATGAAACATATGAAATTGAATTAGATTTCCTAATATACAACTTTTTTTCATAGATATTGTGAATAACTATGTGAAATTTGTTTTTTTTTCTAAAAGTGGTATGTTATTTTTCCAGCAAAATATAAGGTATATGTCTCCGTTCGCGTAGGTGTTAAGTACCTTAACGATGAAATTTGATTCTAAAAGCTCATATAACTGTAGAGAACCCATTTTTCTAGTGAAATGTATTATTTAAAAATTTATAATGTCCATTTATATTTTTTTAATTATTAAAGTCAATATATCCTTAAACTTACAACACCTTTCGTTCATGCAAGCTACGAGGTTCTTAACATGATCAAAAGAATTTTATTTTTTTAAGATCGTAGATATCATTATATTCTAGTGTGACATGTAACTTATTTTAGAAATGGTTAAGACAACAAAAAATTTATAGCATAAATAAAAGAGGTATGTATTTTAAGATTTTGATATATGTCAAAACAAAAATAGATTAAAAATAGTAAACATTATTAATTTAAAAAAAAATTATATATTTGGAATCTGCATAGTCGACTCTATATATGTATTTAGTTTCATCAACAACATAATTTGGTAGCCTATAGAAAAAAAAATGTCAAACACACACACACACACATATAGATAGATAGGTATTCATAAAAAAGGAGCTGTTTATGTATTTGCAAACCAAACCACTAGGTTTTTCATCCCAAACCTAAATCCAAGGAATCCAACTTAGCAAACACGTACTCTAGTGTTGTCACTCCCTCCAAAAACATTTTTAAATTCAAATAACAAGTGCACACTTCATGAATGTGCACATGTTCCTAAAGCATGCATATTCCTAAAATGTGCACATTTTATTATGAACATGAACGCATACGCATTCCTGTTAACACTGCTGATTTTTCAATAAGCTAGGTTAAGCATGAAGTTCATTCCATTTTTATCATTTCACTTAACCATAAACAATAATGTTGCAACAACCAAGATCACAAGAAGAAACACCATGAACAAGAACACAAGAATTATCTTGGGAAACCCTTCTCAACAAGGGAACAAAACCCTACCAAATCCTTTGCTATATTCTTCAAGAGAAATACCTTCACCACCAATAAGACCTAGCACACAAGAGGGTGCTCAAACCCTAGAAGACTAGCGCCCAAGAGAGGTGCGTACTTTTCCCAAGAAGGTGTACTTGCTGAAATTTCCAAACTCATGTGAAAGATATGATTTCACAATGGGGAATCTACATTTACTTATACTAAACTGAACCTGTCAACATAAATGTCTATTGGGACAATAGGTCCGACCTCACTAGCTTATAATATAATTAATATTAACTAGATTAATTATATTTTACATTAATTACTAGTCACATTAAGGTGGGGCTGACCTATACCCTTTACATTACAATTAGGGTTACAGGTAGGTCTGACTCTTGAACAATATAGAAATGGATCTTATACAACCACTAGTGTTGATACACTAGGGTCACATCCATAAGGATGTCCATATCTATGGCTCATTGCATTACATGGAAGAACCACTTCTTCACTAGTGCTCAGCCACTAGGATCATGTTCACCCATGCTCGTCCATAGGGACGTCCACTCAACAGATATTCTTTCCCACTGCATTACACATGAGAGTCATCTGGAGTTTATTATCAACTCTTTTTCTCAGAGGAGGCTAATACATCATCTTCATTTCTGTTCTCATGACGATGCACCCAACACTTTGGGATTTCACATGTTCACCTTGTGCTCGGCCATAAGCACGTCCAACTCTGTAGATCGCCTTTCTCACTGTGTTACACAGGAGAATCATATGGAGTTCTTCTCAACTCTCTGAATGGAGGAGGTAATCTCTACATTCCAGCTATGTCTCATATAGGAACCACACACCCTTCTTGGGGGCTTTCTCTCAGGTTTATAAGCTGGAGAAAGTCTCACATAGTTGCAATGTTCAACATCTCACAGGTTTGTAAGCTGGAGAAAGTCTCACATAAATGCAATCATAAACACTCCCTCTCAGATAAGGAGGAATTCTTTATCATGCCAAGTCTCACACAAATGTACTTTGAATTTTTTCTTGGCTAGAGTCATCAACACTCCTTCTCAACTAGGGATCCATTATTCACCAAGTTAGTTTGGTGAATATGTCTGAAATTTGCCCATGTGTAGGAAGGTACTACATGTGTACGATTTTCCTCTGCATCATATCTCTAATATAAGGATATTTCATCTCATCATGTTTCGATCCATTATGAAACACTAGGTTCTCAAGGAGATTTACACACGGCTCTTGGTTATCATCATAGGATCCATCTCATGGTCAAGTAAATCTGTCAGAAGCTTGTGAAGCCACATTGCTTCGAACACTTGATTATATATACTCTTCCTCTGTGGTACTCAAGGTCACAGAGTTTTTTTTCCTATTGCATTAGGAAACCACGGAAACCTTCACAGTAGAACATCAACCAGATGTTCTCTTCCGATCCACTGTACGTTTTTCTCAATCTAAGTCAGCATATGCTGCAAACTCAAGTTCACACTAGAGTCATATCTCAGGCCATATCTAATTATGCCTCATATATATCTAGTGATTTTGTCTCGGCTGACTGATGAAATGAGTAAGTAAATTCACTGCATGGCATGAATCAAGTCCTATGTTAACCAGATACATGAGTGATCCAATCAGTTGTCGATTAGTCTCATCTGAAACATGATCAATCTTCTTCTTTAAATCCATCACGGTGGATTTTTCATTCTGTCATACCAAACTTCTTTAATATTTTCACTATATATTTTCCTTGACTCGGGAAAATATCATCAGTCCTCTGTCGTACTTTTTGTCCCAAGAAGTAGTGCATCATACTCAGATTCTTCATCTCGAATCCATAATTCAAGGATTACTTGTATCCAACAACAAGGATTTCTGAATAAGTAATGAAAATCAGGCTCTCATCACCAACACTGTAATAATATAGGTTTGGATTAGCAACACTCTTATTTAAATCCAAACTCATCAAGAATATATCTATCTGATATAGTTTCCAACACATGGATGGTAGTACGGATGGAAGTGTATCAGGTTTACTGGATCATGTGTCTCATCATAGAAAACTCCCTCGATTTCTAAGAAACCTCTGGCTATAGATCTCGTTTTGTATTTCTCGACACTTCCATCAGCTGCATGTTGATATTATAGATCCACTTGGAGGTTACCACAGACTTCCCTTCTGGTCTCTGAATAATATCTTATACATCATTCTTTCAGATATACTGGTATTCTTCTGTTATGGCATATTGTCATACATATTCTCTTGTTTCTTCTCTTAATACAAGGAGGTTCAATATCAATGAAGTGGATCATGACTGAAGGATATCTCAAAAATCTCTTTTGCTTTCTCGGGATGTGCCTTGAGAGGATTTTATGTTTCTCTACCTCTTGCAAAGTGAGTCTAGGTAGGCCTTTTATTCCCTACTGCAATATCTTTGAACACATCAACTAGAGAAACTTGATCAACTAGAATAATGTATGTCTCCCTCTGAACTACTGAAGGGGGAGAAGGTATTGTCTGACTGTTGAATACTCTGTTGAATACTTCTGTTGAATAATTCTGTTGAATACTCTTGTTCTAAACATATATTGTGTCATGCATGCTTCTGCCCATAGAATCATAGAAAGATTCTGATCATGTATTATTGCATTGGTTTCCCCAATGATGGTTCTATTCTTCCTCTTTCTCAATTAGGTTTAACTCCCTCTGAGTCAAGTGGCTCCTTCTGAAGGATAAACATCTTCCTTTATTGTTAACCTATCTAGAAGAAGATAAAAAGAGGAACCAAAAAAATATAATCTCCTAAAGGAGAATAATGAGTGTATCTCTAGAATTTAAAACAATTTAAGGATTGTTTTCACAACTACAACACCTACCTTTAATGTAGAAAACTTTAGAGATATAGGTTAGAGGAATGGAAATTAAAACAATCAAAGCTAGAGTATTCACCTTGAGTGTGTTGTTCCTATGAATGCATTGAGATCCCTCTGGATCCATGACTTCAGCAAAACGTTCCTTCCTCCTGCAATTTCCCTCATGACAATGATACAAATAATATATATATATATATATATATATATATATATATATAAGTGCATGCCTGAGGGTGCTGATATGATTTCTCCAATGGCTCTTGGTTGATATTTGTCCTCTTGAAATCTTCATGAAGGAGGTATGTCACAGTGACACCTTTTTGTATTACCCATAATAATTATTCCTTTGAATTCTTGTCTTCCAGAAACTTGAAGTTGCTTGATCCATCAAGCTTAACTTCCATCATAGTTTTGTTCATCATAATTTTAGATTCTTCACAACCCTTTGTCAATCGGGATAGAAAACCTAATGGCTAGGCTAGGCTATCACTTTTAGGTTTTGTTGTACTTATGACTACCAACAATAAGCCTTTGAAAGATGAGAGAAAAATAGTGATATGGATATCTTCCTCAATGAGTTGCATAAACCCTAATACTGAAATTTCTGCAGAAATTAGTGAAACCCAAGAAACCCTAGGGTCAAAAATTGAAAATGTTCGAAATTTCATTCTAAGAGTCTCTGGACGTGAAATGTAGGAGGTTTTACTCTCCTATGCCAAACATATCCCCAACGTCCAAGTATCAAGGGTTGAAACTGAGAAAGAAGGAGGGTCGTACAAAATTTTTGGAAACCCTAGGAGGGTTGTACGATTCTTCAAAAAGAGGACGGTTTGCCTTGAAGTTTTTTGCAATGGGTTCTTCAAGACCTATGCTCTGATACCATGTTGATTTTTCAATAATCTAGGTTAAGCATGAAGTTCATTCCATTTTTATAATTTCACTTTACCATAAACAATAATGTTGCAGCAACCAAGACCACAAGAAGAAACACCATGCACACGAACACAAGAAGTATCCCGGGAAACCCTTCTCAACAAGGTAAGAAAACCCAACTAAATCATTTTATATATTCTTCAAGGGAAATACCTTCACCAAAAATAATACCTAGCACACACGAGGGCGCTCAAACCCTAGAAGACTAGCGCCCAAGAGAGGTGTGCACTTTTCCCAAGAAGGTGTACTTGCTAATTTTCAAACTCATGTGAAATATATGATTCCATAATGGGGAATATACCTTTAATTATATTAAACTAAACCTGTCAACAGAAGTTTCCATTGGCACAACAAGGCCTACCTCACTAGCTTATTGTTGGTCACTATAATTGCTTATTTAACTAGACAATCAAGTGCTACATAAATTGTCAACCCAAGGAAGTCTGTTTATTTCAAAGATAACCACGCACTATATATGCTCAATCTCAAAAGCAACTTAGAGTTGTAGTAAAAACATATTAATCACACTTTGCCTCGAACAAACTAAAGTTCTAACTTTAATTATAGGAAAGCAATCTACCTATTGCAGAGTTCAATGTTTAAAGAAATAATTGTCCAAAGAATCCTGGATTACATTAAAGAAATAACAGACTGGAAAAGAAATTCTTCAAGACACTGCAAAAGGAAAGACTACTATTCTATAACCAGAGAAAAAGACCCTATTCCCAAAGACGGAATCTTCAGCACCTGTTTCCGATCATCACACTTCATGAACTCATTGCTTAACTGAAACAATTGACACACACTGAAGGTTAACTAACTCTTAACAGAGAATAGGACCATATTTCCTAAGCAGGAGACTTCAACACCTGTTTCTGATTAACACACTTTCATGAACTCATTAAAATAATTGACATGCATTGAAGGCTAACTATCTCTAACAGAGAACAGGACCCTATTTCCTAAGTAGGAAACTTCAGCACCTGTTTCTGATTAACACACTTTCATGAACTCATTAAAATAATTGACATGCACTGAAGGCTCACTATCTCTAACAGAGAACATGACCCTATTTCCTAAGCAAGAAACTTCAACACTTGTTTTTTATTAGCACACTTTCATAAATTCACCAAACAGGATTGCTAACTAGAATGATTAACAGTTACCCAAGCATGAATCATATGAAAACAATGTAACAATCAGTAAAGAAGAGTTTCAGCAAGACATAATTCAGTAAAGTAGTGTTTCAGAAAAACAAAATTTAATCAAGGCATAAACAGAAATAACACTAACACTCTACAAAGCTAATGGGTGAATCTTATGAAGAAGGTGGGCCCTCCCTTCTCACAAGATTCCCTTGAAACGAAAGGAACTAGAGAGAAATGCTCAAAACAATATTTTATTCATCTGTCAACTGTGTTACATTACAATCTGAAGTGAAACACGTCCCTCCCTGTAAATCCTTTCTTTGTAAAAACAGAAGGTCCTCTCTAAAGATGATTTCCTCTTATTTAAAGAGGAGAATCCCCTCGATACAATATGATCATCAAATTACATTTGCACATCTGAATCCTATTCTTAGTCAGATCCGATTTCTATACCAGAATAGGGTATCCTAGTCTCTCGTAACAGAATGCTATTACAAGTGATGAGTGAGGTGTTGCTGTTGCGGCTGGAGTAATATCTTCTTTATTTGTCTTCTTGTTACTACCGTTGTATGTTGTTTTAGCATCGCAATTCGCGGGCTGTTTCAACCACGCAATTTGCATCCTGACTGTTTCAACAACTTGGTCTCAGGCAGCAACGATGGTCAATGCTAGCTCAAGGTGCAGCTGTCGTGGTCAATGTAACAGTTTTGTGTTGCTATTTCAGCATCGTAGACCGTGGACTATGTAACAACTTCTTCTGTGTGAGTTGTTGTTTCAGCATCGTTGACCACAGAGAGTGTAGCAGTTGTTGTTTTAGCATTGTAGACCACGGAGGGTGTAACAGCTTCTTCTGTGTGAGTTGTTGTTTCAACATCGTAGTCCACAGACTGTTTCAGCTATAGAGGTTGCGTGCTTTAACTGTTTCAGCAACATGCCTTGATGCTAACCTGCAATTCAAACTGTTTCAACACTTATACATTTCTGATCAATGGTTAAGTACTAGAGTAATGTAAAATTATATACAAAACAGATTAAGCATATAGTAAAGAGAAGAAACGTTGTATACCTTTGGAAAGATAGGGTAAAGTGATAATATGAGTTTAAATGTGAGTGAAACAAGAGTGTAATGGTGGCAAAAAGTGTGGGAAAAAAGGTACATTGTATGGTCCTAACATCCCCCCCAACTTAAAATGTTGCATGTCCTCAAGCAACTTCACTCTGAATCAGAATCTGAATACTGACTCTAAGCGTGCAAGTTACTCAAGTAATAGCTGTGGAAGGTGATGTATGTTGGAGCTTTGAACCCTTGAATGCGTTGTAACCTTTGCCAAGCTGTTGTTTCAGCCTTCTTGAGCAACTTATAATGGACTTGATATTTCTCTACTGGCAACCAGAGGATAGGAAAATGAAACCGGTACCCTATCCAGCTTTCAGCACATTGTTGAACACACTTGATGTAGTTAGGTACCCTGGAGATTTCTATCTTGAGATTAGTGGGGCTAAAAGGATTGTGTTCCTGTCTTTTCTCAGTAGATTGCTACCAAAGCATGTTATTTGCCTGTAGGGCAGCAATCTCTGTTGATTTAATCAAGTGTTGGCAATCCTGAAGCACTGTTGTTTGTAGTTGCTGAATGTGTTCAGTCATCCCTAGTTTCTTTAAAAACTGATAATACTCTGTAACAAAGGTGGCATCATTTTGTGGTTCTGGCCTTATCCAGAGAAGGCGATTATCCTCATTGTGCTTGGCAGCTAGGAAGTCATCCTGCTATATAATCTGATTGTTGAGGAAGGAGGTGAGTGCCCTGATCTGGATGCCACCGACAAGAGGGTTAAGGTTAAGATGTCGGTTTTCAGGGATGGCCTCATTATGGAGATATGCCTCACAGAGGAGGTGTTGATCTATAGCAGAGGCTTCTGCAAAGGTTTTGAAAAAATCTGCTAGATGTAACACTGCATGGGGTCTACCTTCTATGATTGATTTGATCTAAAACCATGTAAGTCATTCCATGAGGAACAAGGAGTAATTGCAGGATGGTTTCCTTGCAGCCAATAGCTTTTGTGCCAAGTCAAATATCAAGAGCACTCTGCCTTTTAGCTCTTTGTTTTGTTTCTTAAGGGAACAAGCTTCCTGGCGTGTTTGCTCCAAAGCTTCCCAATTTGAGTAGGTATGATTTATCCAGATTTGTCTGTGTTCCTGCAGGCTTTTGGCCTGTGTAACAACAGACTCTTTTTCCATTTTTCTATTATTGTCTGCTCATCCCATGGCTGAGTTTTTGTTTCAGCGTTGCAAGTAGTAGGTTGAGGTAGGGTGTGAGTGGCCTGTTCCACAAAGGTGTGGGTATTAATCTAGCTAGGAGGGGTAAATTCATCAATAGGCAATGTTTATACATCTTTATTAACAAAAGCAAGGGTTTCAGATTTGACATTTGTTGCAGGCCAGGGTTCAGTCTTAATTCTGGAAGGTCCTGTTGGTTCTTGTGTTTTAGCTATAGCTGGTTCTTGTGTGACAGCAGGTTTTTCTTCTTTGACTGCAAAAGTTGAAGGAGCAGGGGGAGCTCCTGGCATTGGAATTTGAATTACTTTGTAGCCTGCTTGATAGTAGATGTCCCCACATTGATAGCACATATATTCTCTACACGGATTCTTTGTTGTAGTTCCTTCTGACATGGTCGTTGTGCGAGCTAGGGTGTACAAATTAAGTTCCTTCTCATAGGCTTCCTTTGCTGTGGCTAGCTCTTGCTTGTAGGCTTCCAGTTCAGATTTTAGGAAGTCATTTTCTTGTAAGACAGAGGCCATTGTTGGTTCTAGTTTAGGAGTGACTGGTTCTTGTGTAGCAGTCACAGCCGCACTAGCTGGTTCTTGTGGAGCAGCTACAGGATCGACAGCTGCTTCTTGTGTTTCAGCTTCTTGATGTAAGGAAAGTAATGTTGCAACACCTTGGACCTCTGATTCCTGTATCTCAGTATCAATATCAGCAGCTGGTTCTTGTGTTTCAGCTGTAGCTAGTTCTTGTGTGGTAGCTATGGCTGGTTCTTGTGTTTCAGCCACTGAATGAGTAGCTAGTTCTTGTGTTTCATCTACTAAATGAGTAGTTGGTTCTTTTGTTTCAGCTACTGAATGAGTAGTTGGTTCTTGTGTTTCATCTACTGAATGGGTAGTTGGTTCTTGTGGTTCAGCTACTTGATGAGTAGCTGGTTCTTGTGTTTCAGCTACTTGATTTGAAACAGATGATGTTGCAACACCCTGGGCATCTGGTTCTTGTGTTTCAGTGCTCGTGGGTGGAATAGGCAAAGATTCCGGCATTTGGGATGTTGGAGGTGTATGGGGTATTAGTCGGATGGGTTGGGGGTTTAGGGCAGTGGCATTAGTGGCTACCCTTGTTGAGGCCCTTGTTCATTTTCTTTGTAAAAAGGGCGGAAAGAAAGGAATTTGCTTTCGTTTACGTGGGGGTTTTTCCTCAATGATGGGACAGGGAGAATTGTCTGGCTCAAAATCATCGCTAAGAATATGAAGGGAAGGAGTGGATGATTCTAGTAAAGTGTGGGGCGGGCTTGGTATGGTAGGGGGGTTAATTGGACTAATTGGGTCTGTAGGCAGACTGTTAGGTATTTCTGGAGAGTCTGGAGGGTTTTGTGGTTGTTGTTCCTGAAGATTTTCAGGAATTTCAGCAGCTTCTTAGGGATCTATAGGTGGGTTGTTTAGCGGAAGGTTTTGTTGGGCAAAACCTTTTTGGATAAGCAGTTGAATGAGACGGTGATGGGTGAGTGAAAGGGCGGGATCTTTAGCCTTTTTACAGTAGTGCGACATATTTTTAAGACAACCGAGCAAATAATAAGGAATGTTCACCAATCTATTATGTCGTAGATGAGACAACATGACAAAATCGTGCTGGTAGACTACTTGGTATCAGCCTTTGTAGGTAAGGTAGTGTTTGACGAATTTTACAACTTCTGGCCATGGAGGTGGCAACGAGCTAAGTCGGACACCCCAGCCTTTAGGTTCAATTTGTTCCCCTAGCAAGAGGAAATCCTGCTGGGCATTCAGGATGACATTTTTGCGACAGAACAAGCGAAGGCCATTGGTAGGGAGACCTGAAACCTGTGCTATATCCTCTTCTGTAACAGAAATATGAACCCCTTGAACAATGGAATGGTCTTCCTAGAGATTTTGAGCAAATTGGAGAACTTGTTGTTGATCATACCCCTGGAGTCTCTGAAAATAACTGAGCCATCCTGCCTGCAAAAAAATTTGATAGGCTTCTGGATATAGTTCTAACAGGGCTATCGTGCCGGTTTCGTACCGTATAACAGAGCCTCCCATAGCTAATAGCTCAGTAAAATACACCGTCAAAGAGTCAAGTAACAACTTTTGTGCATAGTAAGTTTTTCGAGTGAAGGCATGCAAATGGTGGTAAAACAAATGAAAGGATGGTAAATAGGAATGGCGGTGGTTAATTCATGTGAAGTGATGGTATAAAAGTTTGATATTTCCTCCCCCCCCATTCAAGTGTAGCTAATAATGATTTTACATGAGTGGTAATAATGATTTGAAATCTTCTCATTAACTATAGCTTAATTGTATTTACATAGAATTTACATACCTCACCTTTACCTTTTGATTCGTACTTAAACAAAATATAGTGTCTGTCTGTAATAATTTTGCAGTGGCCATGGCAGAGACTTTTGATTTGTTAGATGAATTGTATCAAGGATTTGTTGGCTGGAAGGACAAAATGTAGTATGAGAGCGCAAAAGCTTATTGACAGAAAATGCCGAAAAGTTGGTGTTTCAGCCGTAGGAAGAACAGAGAAATGTTTGCCGAAGAGTGATGTTGCAGAATACTACTAAGGAAGTGGTGTTTCAGTAATAGAAAGAAGGGAGAAACAATTGTTGGACGGTGTTGTTTCGTCAATGGGGAAATGTGAAAAATTGTTGAACAATAATGTTTCAGCAATGGGCAAATGTGAAGAATTGCGGAACTGTGGAAATGGGAAAATGACGAAAGGTTGCTGACAGTGGTGTTTCAGCAATGGGAAGAAGATGGTGAGAAGTTGTTGACAATGGTGTTTCAGCAATTAGAAAAATGGTGAAGGGTTGCTGAACAGTGGTGTTTCAGCAATGGGGAAAATGGTGAAAGGTTGTTGACAGTGGTGTTTCAGCAATGGGGAAAATGGTGAAAGGTTGTTGAACAGTGATGGGGGAAAATGGTGTGAGGTTGCTGACAATGGTGTTTCAGCAATGGGGAAAATGGTGAAAGGTTGTTGACAGTGGTGTTTCAGCAATGGGGAAAATGGTGAAAGGTTGTTGAACAATGATGGGGGAAAATGATGTGAGGTTGTTGACAGTGGTGTTTCATCAATGGGGAAAATGGTGAAGGGTTGCTGAACAGTGATGGGGGAAAATGGTGTAAAGGATTGCTGAACAGTGGTGTTTCACCAGTGGGGAAAGTCAAAAAGTTGTTGAACAGTGGTGTTTCAACAATGAAGAAAGAGCAAAGAGTTGTTGAACAGTGATGTTTCAACAATGGGAAATCTTGCCTCTTTTTGAAGTAGGATCGTCCTTTCTTAGTGGGCCTGTGCTTTGATGGAGAATCTGCAAAAATCTATTGTAACATGGTATTTCTTGACAGGGATTATTAGTAAATGAAATCTAATCTAATACTAAAGAAATTAACTTAAAAAGAATTAATTGCAATGAGGGGTAGGAGCCCCCTCTAAAAAGAGGTAATGAGAGTCTGCCACACATGTGGCCTTAAAATCTTCTTTGGAAATAGGGTGCTGGTACAGACGGAGCCGATGACCATTTACAAGTAACGGTGTTTTAGAGTCATCGATTGTGAGGAGCCTTACTATTCCATTAGGGAAAATAGTGTCTACTTCGTAGGGTCCAAGACATCTTGTACGTAGTTTCCCTTGAAATTCTTTGAACCGAGAGTCATACAGTAGGGCCCAATTACCTTTTTTGAACTGCTTATGCTTGATAGTTTTTTCATGCCATTTTGATCTTTGTTGTTGAATCATAGTTGTCTGATGAATGGCATCTAGTCTTTTTTATCCAATTCATTAAGCTGCTGCAACCTGGCTGTCTGTGCATCGGTCAAATCAAGGTTGACAGCTAAAGCAGTCCTTAAGGTTTTGATTTCAAATTCCACAGGAAAGACAACACTCTTTCCATAGACTAATTCATAGGGAGAGAATCCTGTAGTATTTCTCCAGGTAGTTCTGTAGGCCCATAATGCTTCCGGGAGTCTATGAGACCAATCCTTTTTGTTTTCCTTCACTGTTTTTGTGAGAATGGATTCTATTACTTTATTTGTGCTTTTCACCTATCCATTGGCTTGGGTATGGTATGCTGTAGTCATTCTATGATGAATACGATATTTTTGAAGGGTGGCTTTAAAACCATGAGAAGTGAAAGGAGGTCCTCCATCTGTAACTAATTCTCTTGGCACTCCAAATCTGATGAAGATGTCTTCAAATAAGAAATATATAATAGCTTCTTCGGTTGCTCTATGGAGTGCTTTAGCCTCCACCCATTTGGTCATATAGTCTGTGCAGACCACTATGTAAACTTTTTGATTGGATGGGGGGTTAATGGGTCCTACAGAATCTAAGGCCCATCTTTCAAATGGTTCAAGTACTATTTGGGGGTTTAGTGGCATTTCATCTCTATGATTAGGTTGGCCCACTCTTTGGCAGCTATCACAGGCCCGGACATATTTCTTTGCATCTTTGAAAAGTGAGGGCTGATAGTACCCCATCCTAAGAATTTTATATGTTGTTCTCTTATCAGCAAAATGCCCTTCAAAAGGGCCATCATGACAAGATTTTAGTAGATAATAAACCTCATCTTCTCTAATGCACCTTCGGATTTCTTGATCAGGTCCTGTATGGAAAAGACACCCACTTATCCAACTATACCGAGCACTATGTTGAATGATTCTTCTTTTCTCTCGGTAGGATAGGTGTGGTGGTAACTTCCCTGCAACCAAGTAGTTAGCAATGTCTGCATACCAAGGTGAGTGAGAAAAAACTGTAAATAGATATTCATCAGGAAAGGAATCATCTACTGGAGTATCATCATCAGGTGTCAACCGAGAAAGGAAATCAACAACTACATTTTCTTTTCCTGGTCTATCTACAGTTGTAATATCAAATTCTTCCAATAATAGTAACCATCTGGTGACTCGAGCATTTGTGATAGGTTTGTTCATTAGGTATTTGATAGCTGAGTGATCTGTATGGACAAGGGTAGAGTAGCCAGTGATGTAATGTATAAATTTATTAATAGCATAGATAACTGCTAAGAATTCCTTTTTGGTAACTGCATAATTGAGTTCAGCAGGAGTCATATTCTTGCTGATGAAATAAATAGCATAAGGGAGATGATTTTCTTCTTGTCCCAAGACAGCTCCTATTGTAGTGTCTGAAGCATCAGAGGATATATGAAAGGGAAGTGTCCAATCAGGTCCTCTAAGAATAGGAGTTGTAGATAACTGATGTTTAAGTGTATTAAATGCTTCCTGGCAAGAATTAGTCCATTTGAATTTAGCATTTTTCATCAGTAACACAAACAGAGGAGAAGCTATTTTGGAAAAAAAATTGATAAATCTTCTGTAGTATCCAGCATGTCCTAGAAAAATTCTTACCTCTGTTTGGGTTTTGGGAGTAGGAAGATCCTTAATGACTTGTATCTTGGATGGGTCTACCTGAATTCCTTGAGATGAGATAAAATGTCCAAGCACTATTCCTTCACTCATTATCATATGACATTTTTCTGTACTTAATGAGAGTTGGACTTGTATGCATCGTTTAAGCACTTTCTCAAGGTTTTGTAGTGCTTCCTGAAAAGAAACACCATAAGGAGTAAAGTCATCCATAAAAATTTCCATAGAGTCATTAAGCATATCAGAAAAGATTCATATAACTTCTCTTTGGAAGGTTGCTGGTGCATTACATAGTCCAAATGGGAGAACTCTATAAGCAAAGGTTCCTCAAGGGCTAGTAAAAGTGGTTTTATCTTGATCTTGGGGTGCAATTTTGATCTGGTTATACCCACTGAAACCATCTAAAAATGAGAAAAAGTTCTTCCCTGACAAACTGTCTAACACCTGATCAATGAATGGTAATGGAAAGTGATCTTTTTGAGTAGCTTTATTTAAGGCTCTATAATCCACACATACTCTCCATTTCCCGTTTTTCTTAGGAACTATTACCAACGGGGAAACCCATTCACTGTCTGATATAGGATAGATAAACCCTGCATCAAGCAATTTTTGAAGTTCTTCTTTAAAGATTTCTCTCAAATTAGGGTTCATTCGTCATTGAGATTGGCAGATCGGCTGACAATCTTCCTTAATATATATTCTATGAGTACATAATTCAGGAGAGATTCCTTTCATATCTGTATAGTCCCATGCGAATGCTTCTTTATTTTCCAGAAGTAACTTCATTAATTTTTGTGTTTCAGCATTTGTCAGGTTAGGGTTTATGTTCAGTGTTTTGCCAGGATCAATTTCTACTTGTATGCTTTTAGAAGAGATGGTGGCAGATGTTTGAGGTGGGTTTTCAGAGTTAAGGTTTTCTTGATTATCTGACTCCAACAGTGCAGCTAGCTAGTTGTGAGTTTCTGGAGTCACGGAGGAGGGTTCACAAATAAAATTATTAATTACTTCATCCTTGGTGTTGTCTTTAAGGCTTAGATCTTGTCCGATAGTCAAGATGGGTTGAGTAAGTTAATCATCAAAGTCTACCCATACAAAATTATCATTGTTAATCAGAGGTGTAGCGTGAGGGTAGAGGGTAAGTTGTTTAGTTTTGTAACCGTTGGAAATTGTCATTGAACCTGATCTATAGCTGATAAAAGCATCTGCTGTGGCTAGCCAAGGCCTGCCCAAAATTAGAGGGTGGCCCCCCAACTTTGTTTTAGGTTGTAGTACCACAAAGTCAGCTAGATAATTCCAGGATTCCACTGATATAATTAGGTCTTCAATGACTCCCTCTGGTTTAATTGTGGATCGGTCAGCTAATTCTAGGATAGTTGGGGTGTCTTTGACTTCATTTTGCAGTTGTAGAAGTTGTAAGGTTTCCAGAGTCATGATATTGATAGCGGCACCTAAGTCTACCAGGACTCGAGGGATTGTCATTTTTCCAACTTGTACTGAGACGGTAGGGTGGCCAGGATCACCATATTTAACTGGGGGGGATTTACCTGACATTAGTGCAGACAAGTCACCCATAACATGGACTATGAGGGGATCCTTAATTTTCCTACCAGGCTTCTTAACAGAAATATCTCGCATTGTCCTGGCATAGATTAGTACATCTCGGAGTGCTTGTAGTAGAGGAATTTTGACGTAAAGATTTTGTAATTCCCCTAGAATATTGAAAGCCGGTGGCTCAGGCGTTTTAGTCAAAGCTAAACGCTCAGGAAATGGTGGTTTTGTTGTTTCAGCAGCATTGTTAGAGGATGATTGTACCTCTTCAGGTATATCATGCTCTTTTGTTTCCTCTTTATCAGAAGAGGTAACATCAGCTATGATAGGTTCTACTATTCTTCCAAATCGTAGATGAATATCATTGCATTGCGTAGGGAGAAGAGAAAATGTAGGCTGGTTATGAATATCAATGCACTGCACAGCTTTATTATTGGGGTTAGGGTTAGGTTGTACAGGTAGTTGGGGTCTCATCATTTGATTGTTTGGTGGAGTACCTGATGGTAAGGAGAGTGGTTGTAGAAATTGTGATTGAGGTAATTGATTTGGGAAGGGGAGTTGTTGTCCTCTCCAATTTGGATTCCATTGGTTCTGATATGGTTGTTGTTGTTGTGGAGGCCAAGGAGTCCACATTGATGGATCAATAAAGGGTGGGTTAGTTTGTTGCATGGGTGGGTAATTCATTTGATTTGGATATTGCATTTGATTATAGGGAGGGTAACTCATTTGATTGAAAGAAGGATAATTATTCGAATGATTAGAATATGTAAATGGCATGTTAGGATTCATACCTTGTCCCCTCGGTTGCCATTGTCTTCTCTGTGTCAGCAGATAGACAGCTTCAGCTTCTTCATCAGTTGGTTGTAATGTTGCCTTGATCCCTGGTAAAGATGGACATTGTTGAGTTTCATGATCTTTATCACAGATGGTGTAGATTGGCTTTTTGTCCAATGGACATTCCCTTCATGGGTGCTTGTCTCTGCATTTAGAACAAAAGATGGATAGAGCTGCTTCTGCTTTTGCTTGCTTCTTTTGAATCTGCAGGGTGTCAATTTGTGAGGCAAAAGAGCTTAACATTTCAGTTTTAAAACCTTCAAGTAAATTACCTATTTTGTCTCTTGTTTCTCCCCCACTGGCTGACTTTTGGACTCTTGAAAATGTGGTGTCCCTGCTATTTGATCTATTTCTTGAAGCTTCTCTTGAACATCTTTTACATAGATTAACAATTTCATCATATGATTCCTTAGATATGTCCCCTTTTCCAAGCATATTCAGCATATCTAGACAGTCATCCCTTACTCCTTTTAATAATATGGTTTTAAGAATATCTTTACTTACATTGGGGTGACTGGATCTTTGTATATTATACTGTAGCCTTTCTACAAAGTCCTCCAGATTTTCATCCTCTTTCTGCATCATCTTAAATAGTTCCTCCCTTTTTTCTCTTGTTTGGAAATAGTCCTGGTACTTATTTAGGATTTTCTGTTTCATTTGGTCCCATGTTGTGATTACATGGCCTCCAAGACTCATGAACCATCTTAGTGCATTTCCTTTCAATGTTGCTGGAAATAGTTTTAATTTTTGAGCATTGGATATGTAATCATAACTTCTGCATAATATATCAAACTCAAAAAGGAATTCATCAGGATCCTCTGAAGACAAACCATGAAAGTTAGGTAGTGATGAGAGTGGAATGTTCTTCATGGGGGATACCCCTCTAGGGAGATCACCAATAGGAAATCCTAATGTGGAGAAAGAGTTTTCATCATTTACCTCTCCTTCAGGACCTACCTGTTCTTCATGATGCAATTCTTCATTGTACTCATCCATGTTTTCTTCTATCTGCTCCCCTGCTGCGCTTGCTATGTCCTCAATGTTTCCTGCTAGTTTCTGGACTGTCTTAGGACTCCAAACTTCTTTCCCCATCTCAAATTTTGCTTGAAATGAAGGTTTGGATTTTGGTTTCCGAGAGTTTGGTTGTTGAGCAGCAGATTCATACTTTGATATAATCTCGTCAATATAAGTCTTTCTTCCTCCTCTTCCTCCACCCCTGCCACATGTAGGATCAGTGTCTTTGGGATCTTCGCATCCTCTCATGCAATCTTTTTATCTGAAAAATCATAAGTGCTTTCGAAATCTATAATTACCTTCCCCGACAACGGTGCCAAAATGTTGGTCACTATAATTTCTTATTTAACTAAACAATCAAGTGCTACATAAATTGTCAACCCAGGGAAGTCTGTTTATTTCAAAGGTAACCACACACTATATATGCTCAATCTCAAAAGCAACTTAGAGTTGTAGTAAAAACATATTAATCACACTTTTCCTCGAACAAACTGAAGTTCTAACTTGAATTACGGGAAAGCAATCTACCTCTTGCAGAGTTCAATGTTTAAATAAATAATTGTCCAAAGAATCCTAGATTACATTAAAGAAATAATAGACTGGAAAAGAAATTCTTCAAGAAACTGCAAAAGGAAAGACTACTATTCTATAACCAAAGAACATGACCCTATTCCCAAAGCAGGAATCTTCAGCACCTGTTTCCGATCATCACACTTCATGAACTCATTGCTTAACTGAAACAATTGACACACACTAAAGGTTAACTAACTCTTAACAGAGAACATGACCCTATTTCCTAAGCAGGAGACTTTAGCACCTGTTTCTGATTAGCACACTTTCATGAACTCATTAAAATAATTGACATGCACTGAAGGCTAACTATCTCTAACAGAGAACAAGACCCTATTTCCTAAGTAGGAAACTTCAACACCTGTTTCTGATTAGCAGACTTTCATGAACTCATTAAAATAATTGACATGCACTGAAGGCTCACTATCTCTAACAGAGAACAGGACCCTATTTCCTAAACAGGAAACTTCAACACCTGTTTCTGATTAGCACACTTTCATAAACTCACCAAACAGGATTGCTAACTAGAATGATTAACAGATACCCAAGCATGAATCATATGAAAACAATGTAACAATCAGTAAAGAAGAGTTTCAGCAAGACAGAATTCAGTAAAGTAGTGTTTCAGCAAAACAGAATTTAATCAAGGCATAAACAGAAATAACACTAACACTCTACAAAGCTAATGGGTGAATCTTGTGAAGAAGGTGGGCCCTCCCTTCTCACAAGATTCCCCTGAAATGAAAGGAACTAGAGAGAAATGCTTAGAACAATCTTTTATTCATCTGTCAACTGTGTTACATTACAATCTGAAGTGAAACATGTCCCTCCATGTAAATCCTTTCTTTGTAAAAATAGAAGGTCCTCTCTAAAGATGATTTCCTCTTATTTAAAGAGGAGAATCCCCTCGATACAATTTGATCATCAAATTACATTTGCACATCTAAATCCTATTTTTAGTCAGATCTGATTTCTATACCAGAATAGGGTATCCTAGTCTCTCGTAACAGAATGTTATTATAAGTGCTGAGTGAGGTGTTGTTGTTGCGGCTGGAGTAACAAATTTTTTATTTGTCTTCTTGTTACTGCTATTGTATGTTGTTTCAACATTGCAAATCACGGGCTATTTCAGCCACGGGATTTGCGTCCTGACTGTTTCAGCAACTTGGTCTCAGGCAACAGCGATGGTCAATGCTAGCTCAAGGTGCGGCTGTCGTGGTCAATGTAACAGTTTTGTGTTGTTGTTTCAACATCGTAGACCATGGACTGTGTAACAACTTCTTCTGTGTGAGTTGTTGTTTTAGCATCGTTGACCACGGAGAGTGTAGTAGTTGTTGTTTCAACATTGTAGACCATGGAGGGTGTAACAACTTCTTCTGTGTGAGTTGCTATTTCAGCATCGTAGTCCACAGACTGTTTCAGCTATAGAGGTTGTGTGCTTTAACTGTTTTAGCAACAAGCCTTGATGCTAACCTGCAGTTCGAACTGTTTCAACACTTATACATTTCTGATCAATGGTTAAGTACAAGAGTAATGTAAAATTATATGCAAAACAGATTAAGCATATAGTAAAGAGAAGAGACGTTGTATACCTTTGGAAAGATAGGGTAAAGTGATAATATGAGTTTAAATGTGAGTGAAACAAGAGTGTAATGGTGGCAAAAAGTGTGGGCAAAAAGGTACATTGTATGGTCCTAACACTTATAATAAAATTAATATTAACCATATTAATTATCTTTTACATTAATTACTAGTCATATTAAGGTGGGGCCGACCTGTACCCTTTACATTACAATTAGGGTTACAGGCAGGTCTGACTCTTGAACAATAAAGGGATCTTATACACCCACTAATGCTCATCCACTAGGGGAACATCCATAGGGATGTCCATATCTTTGGCTCACTACATTACACAGAAGAACCACTTCTTCACTAGTGCTCAACCACTAGGATCACATTCACTTATGCTCGTCCACAGGAATGTCCACTCAATAAATCTTCTTTCCCACTACATTACACAAGAGATTCATCTAGATTTTCTCATCAACTCTTCTTCTTAGAGGAGGTTAATACACCATATTCATTTCTTTTATCATGAAAATATACCCAACAATTTGGGATTTCACACGTTGACCTTGTGCTCAACAATATGCACGTCCAACTCTGCAGATTGCCTTTCTCACTGTGTTACACAGGAGAATCATTTGGATTTCTTCTCAACTCTTTGAATGGAGGAGGTCATCTCTACGTTCTATCTCTGTCTCATATAGGAACCACACACCCTTCTCAAGAGATTTCTCTCAGGTTTTTAAGCTAGAGAAAGTCTCACATAGCTGCAATGGGTAACATCTCACAGGTTTGTAAGATGGAGAATGTCTCACATAGCTGCAATCATAAACAAACACAAAGTAATTCTCTCTCTCTCTCTCTCTCTCTCTGAACTATCTCTCTGTATCCCTCGCTCACTCTCCCACCTCTCTCTCTCCATATCCCTCTCTCTCTTTCCCCTCTTCCCCTCTCTCCTTGTGTCCCTCTCCCACCCCCCTTCTCCCCCA
>JASDQU010372476.1:99240-124841 GCA_032191745.1 Picea mariana
CTCTCTCTCTCTCTCTCTATCTCTCTCTCCATACCAAGGGAAGTATGGAGAGATAGAGGGAGAGAGATGGGTTTGGAATGAGGGAGGGAGGGAGAGAGAGAGAGTTATAAAACCTATAGAGGGAGAGAGAGAGGTTAGGAAGAGTGGGGTAGAGAGTGAGAGGGAAATATGGAGAGAGGTATATAGTTCTAGAAGGGGGGAATAAAGAGTGAGGGTGAGAGTTAAAGAGAGAGATAGAGAGGGGGAGAGAGAGAAAGGGGGGTATAGAAGGAGGAAGGGAGAGATATAGCAAGAGATATAGTGGGAGGGGGGGGAGAGACGGATGAGAGAGAGAAATATATGGTGGGTGCACGTTCCTTCTCACCCCTTTTCCACTTTATCATCTACCAAATTCATTTTTAGGTGCCATATCTATTATATTAATAAAAAAATGGAAATACTACAGAAAAATGTTAGAGAAACAATAAAATGTAGAGAACCACAACAAAAAATAATACCTTTATTTATAGGAAGAAATGTTCACTTACCTCTTAAAGCAGGAGACCTCCAGCAAAGCAATGATCTATTACAATAATTCTCAAGACAAATATTTTTCATGCCTCCTACTCTTATTTATACTAATTCTATCTTCTAAAGAACATTCTAGAGGAATATCGTTCTAGAAGTGAAATATTATATCAGGTATTCTTACATTGACTTGTTCACATTTATTAAATAGGACTTATTAACTAATGTTGGCCTTTATTACATGGAAAATTTATTATTCTACCTACATGAGGGGTTAGGGAGGTTAGGTCCCTAACCTACCCCCCTTAAAGAGAAACCTTGTCCTCAAGGCTTGAGATGAGGAAATTGTTGCACAATGGTGGCCATATCCCAAGTGGCATATTCTAGAGTTGTATATTTCCATTGAACTAAAACTTCCTTAATGATGAATTGATGGATACGATTCTCACACTAGTCCAAGGTTTCTTGTGGTTGCAACCGAATGGAACCTTCTTCATCCAGCTCAAGGAGACTGGTTTGAGTTTGATAGTTAGTTCCAATCACTTTATTTAAGAATGAGACATGAAAAACAAGATGGATCTTAGAATCACTGAGAAAATATAATTGGTATGCCACAGGCCCCACTCACTTGATAATGGTATAGGGACCATAAAATTTGGGAGCAAGTTTATGACAATGTTTAGCTTTGAGTGAAGTATGCTTATAAGTTTCCAGACGAAGAAAAACCTGATCCGCTTTAGTAAATTGACATCTAGAATGACCTTTGTTTCTTGTTTCTTCATGCAATTCTAATCCATGACCAAATTTTATGAGGTTATAGAGAATGGTCTCTCAGACTATAATATTTTTTTCAACTTGTTGAACCTTTGGGACACCTATCATGTATGAGAGAATCGACGATGGATTTTTTCCATATACTACTTCAAAAGGAGTCATGCAAGTGGTTGTATGGTAAGATGTGTTGTGCCACCATTCAATTAGGGGTAACCATTGATCTCGTTGATTTTGTATGTCAGATTAAAAACACCACAAATATGTTTTCAAACACTTGTTGACAACTTCAATTTGGCCATCCCAGAAAAAATAACATTTGACCCTTTCATAGTTTATTGTAAACCTTGAATGCCTATTTGTTGGTGAAGCATGAAGCTCAGAAAGAATTTTGGATTTAAGTTGTGACTGATTGCTTAAATATAGATGAACTTTGTAGAAGAGATCTTCATTGTGCCAAGAATACCCTGGAGAAGCTGTAGAATGGTGTTGCAATCGTTGTATCAGGAGAGAAAGTATGGGGTCTTACAACCATTCCTGGTGAACATCTTGGAGCCAGTCTGGTACAATGAAGGAGAGGGAAAAGAGGGACCCTTCTTCTTCATACTTCCTAGAAAGAGCATCAACAACCACATTTTATTCTCCCTTCTTATAAATTATCTCATAATCATATCCAAATAGCTTGGTCACCCATTTTTGTTTCTTCAGGGTTGAAATTCGTTGTTCTGGAAAATACTTTAGGCTCTAATGATTAGTTTTAATTTGGAATCATTTCCCCAAGAGATAAGGACGCAAAATATCCATGAAATGCATAATAGAAAACATTTCATTTTCATAGATTGATTGTCCCAAATGTCGCTCCAATTTTTTTTTTTTGGTGAATTCTAAAGGCCTTCCATCTTGCATGAGAACTACCCCAATTATTTTCCCTGAAGCATCACATTCCAAGAAAAATGTATTTGTGAATTCGGGAAGGGATAGGACTGGATTCATGGACATAGCCTCTTTCAAGGCATGTAAGGATTGATTAGTAGTTGAAGTCCAAGTTAAAGAATTATTTTTAGGGAGAGTAGTGAGAGGTGCTACAATTTTTCCATAATTCTGAGCAAACTTGTGATAATATCCCATTAAACCCAAAATACCACACAATATCTTAAGAGATTTATGGCGGGGCCAATCCTATATAGCTTTAATTTTCTTAGGATCCACCTCTACACCATCCTTGCATACAATATGACCCAAGTACTCCACTTTCGAGGATCCAAAGGCACATTTAGACTATTGAGGAAAAATTGGTGTTAAGAGAGTAGGTGGAGAACTTGATCCACATGGGTGAGATGAGATATCCAAGTTTTACTATAGATGAGAATATCATCAAAGAAAACTAAGACAAAACAAAGGAGAAAAGGATGAAATACATGATTCATGAAACTTTTGAAAGTGGAGGGAGCATTACACAAGCCAAAGGGAATTACCAAGAACTCGTAGTAACCCTCATGATTTATAAATGCAGTCTTGGTAATGTCTTCCTCTTTCATATGTATATGGTGGTAGATATAATGAAGATCAAGTTTAGTAAAGTACTGAGCACCACTCAATTCATCCAATAGATTATCAATGACAGGAATGGGAAATTCATCTTTGATTGAGATTTTGTTGAGGGAGTGAAAGTCGGGACACATGCATCAAGTGCCTTCTTTATTTAGGACCATGACTACAGAAGACGAATATGGGTTGGTATTGGGACAGATAACACCCATGTCGAGCAATTATTGAAATTTTTTCTCAATTTCATTATTCTACAAAAAGGGGTGATGATAAGGGAGAACATTGGGAGGAAGACTACTCGACACTAGAGGAATGGAATGTTCATGAACACCATGGAAAGGGGGAATTCCATGGGGAGTTGAAAAACCAACTTGGTGTTTGGAGAGGATATATTAGAGGTCAGGATGCATAGAGGGTGTCTCAATTTCTTGAATGGGATGGAGTTGGTAAATATTGCTCGAATGACCATTTTTTAGGATTTTTTCCATTCAATGGGAGTTGATGGTCTTAGGGGAGCCTGTTGTGATGCCTTGGAAGCTACATTGTTTTCCTTCTTGGTGGAATTGGATGGTTAATTCCTTAAAATCCATCAGGATGGGATCAAGAGTGAGTAACCATTACACACCGAGCACAATGTCACAACCACCCATGTTTATAGAAAACATATATGACTTCAAGTTTTACTAACCAATTTAGAGACACACATTTTCACAATGGCCCCCACATTTCATGAAACCTCCATTGGAAATCATGATTTGAAAATTATTGACTGCACGGATATAGAAATTATATTCTTGGGGAATGAGATGATGAATAAAATTATGGTTGTTTCCACTATCAATTAGGATGATGACCTTCTAATAATTAATGTAGCCAGTTATGTTGAGGGTTTGGGAAGAAAAGAAGCCAGTGAGGGAGTTCAGTGAAATGATCGGTTCAACTGTTGGTGGATCATAGGGTGGAGTAAAATCAGTTGGCTCAGGTAGCTCTTCCACAGGGGGAGCCTCCTCCTCTTCATCAGAAACATCCTCAGATATGGCCATAAAAATATTACGTTACTTACACTTGTTCCCCAAAAAATATTTGTCATCACAATTGTAGAAAATCCCCTTGAGTTGGTGTTTGTCCATTTATGCTTTTGTTAATTTCTGGAGTTTTCAATGGGGTCGAGGGAGGGGTGGAATATGAGGGTTTAAGGAAAGGAATAAAGTAATTTGTTATGGTTTGGGAGGAGACAACCTATTGTGCTTCCTTAGCTCTTTTAGTAGCTTTTATCCAATTCTAGGGATGAGCCATTAGGCATGGGCACAAATTTCATCCTTTAGGAAACTAATAAAGAATTCCTTAAATAAAACATCTAACATGCCCTCCGTTTGAAAATCCAAGTGCTCAAAGGAATCTATAAATTATTCCACTATGCCATATTTTTTCAAATTGGTAAAACAACCTAAATGGTGGGTGTCAGTGTCAAAGTGTTCATAAATATCTACAACAAATTGTGTCCAAGCCACATACCCTTGACATGCATTTTTTCTCCACTTCCACCATTTCTATCTTTCAGGATCTAGATAGAAAACACCATAATGGATTTTGGCCAACTCATTATTAATTACATGCAAAGAGAAATATTGTTCCATTTGAGTGACCCAGCCTGTGGGACCCGAGCCATCAAATTTGTTCACCTCCATTCTAGGAAGACGTAGGTACCATTGAAATTGATTGGAATGAAGGGATGTGGAATGGGAGGATTTAGTGCCTTCTGGGTTATAAGGTGGGGTAGAAGATAAAGGATCATGGTCTTGCTTAAACAATGTGCTCAAGTTTTTCACTACTTCTTGGAATTGCTGACACATGGTGGTCAAGTTGGTCATTGTTGTGGGAAGTGTTTCTAAGAGGGAAGTTAGGAATTTATGCTACCAATGATGGAATTAAGGTTAGATATGTCCTTCCTATTTTTCTCATTGACATTTTTCTAGGGTAGTGAGGTGGGTATCCCAATCTTGGCTGTGGGTGTGAGCGATTGGGGAAGGAAAGGGGTAGGTGGGTCCACACAAAACACGGTTTGTTGGAGAATGGTACCACTATAATCAGTGAAAAGAGAGGAATTCAATGGGATAGGATCCAAATAAGGGTTAAGAGAAGGGGGTCAGGTCAAAAGGAAAAAAATGCTTAAAAATGATAGATATCACTGCGAGCAGGGTGAAGAGAGGAATCCAATGAGATAGGTCCTAAATAAGGGTGTTGGTGGGACGACTATATTTTTTTTTTAACTTCTGTAGATTTATACTCTAGCCCAAATACTATAGTAACGAATGGACCAAATTGTTAACAGGAAAATTTCTATAGGAATTTCACCACTAGATTGCAGGAGGGAAGGTAGTGCTACAATATATCTCATTTGTTCATTTTTTGTTTCATTTCTTTCATAGGGATTAGGGTTTATAGGGTTCCTACAGACAAGGGTTTTCCATGTGCTATATCTCTCTGATATATGTGTGGGATCAAATAATAGTACTCGACCCAATATCTTAGGGCACCAACTAAAGAGGCTCAATCATACCCTTAGTTATACACCCGATTACCTAGGTACTAGATAGTATCTTCATGAGTGTTGTTCTTGGTGTTAGTATAGCAGTCAGGAGGTCGATTGACTAATATAAATCTAGTTTCAAGAGAGCTATGGGAATCTTGATATACCTATCGGTACGTGGGAGTGATGGTCATGCACAAATTCTATCTTATGCAGCACTACTCGAGGGATACCAACAAGGGTTATAGAGGTTTCCAATAAAGTGAAATGATTGTTTCTAGGAAACCCCATGAAATCATCTATATTTAATGCATGTAGTGTTCCCCACCACAGTTTTATCTGCTAAGCGACAAATATTTGTGGTGTAAGGCATCGACAGTACGCATCTCTACCTTGAAAAAAACATTCGACGGTTTCCATAGAGGAAAGTGCTTTGATACCACTTGTTAGGTATAAGATCTATTGCATTAAGAATAAAATAGAAAGATTGCACAAAAATGAAAGAAGAATAATAAAATGTAGAGAACCACAACAAAAATTAATACCTTTTATTTATAGGGAAACAATGTTCACTTACCTCTTCGAGGGGGAAACCTCTAGCAGAGAAACACTCTATTACAATAATTCTAGGAAAAATATTTCTCATGCCTCCTACTCTTATTTATATTAATTTTATCTTCCAAATAACATTCTAGAGGAAGATCATTCTAGAAATGAAACCTTCTATTAGGTCTTCTTGCATTGACTTTTTGACATTTATTAAATAGGCCTTATTAACTAATCTCATTCTTTATTACATGGAAAATATATTATTCTACCTATGTGAGGGGTTAGGGAGGTTAGGTCCCTAAAATTAATGCACTCGCCTGTGATATTGGACTTTTTTATTGTCTAGGGACTCATAGTATAATAACATAGTCTTAGGCATTAGGTTCCAAATACATGATAGTTAAAAAAAACGTGTATTGATCTGGCCTAAGGAACATATATCACAATAGTAATAAAATGGATTTAAATCACTAAAAAACATAGTAGGTCCTCATTGAACCAAATGGAACCTTAATCATGAAAACAAAAGTTTCATGTTGATGAATCATGCCAGCCATAGGTGGAGTGATTATAGATCATATTAGTATTAGAGAAGCTCCCTTTGAGTTCCAATTGAGTTAGCAACTTAGCCTTAGCATCAAGGTATTAGATGTCTTTGTGTTATATTTGAATTTGGGGATTATTCCCATATATCCAAAGAAAATGTTCATTTTATGTAATGTCCACAACTAGGCTAGGTGGGGATAATTTTTTTTTTCTGTCCCAAATTGTTATATCCTCTTATGTAAAAGTGCAAAATACTTGTATTAATGGTATTGTTAACTTTTTTTAAACAGTTTTCTCATATGATAATATTTCCAAACACATTGCATCCACCCATTAGATAAGAAATATAGCAGATAACCATGGCATATTATTATGGATGGAAACTCCCAAAAATATCAGCAATAAAATCATATCTAATGGTTGTAATAGCAACTACAGAATACTCCTAAGAACACAAATCTAATGACTACCAAGCAATTGAAACATCTACTACATAAACAAAAATAAAACTTGGAATGATGCTAAATATTTGATGTCTAAGGCTCTCCGACCCCAATCTTTCTCTGTCCATTGTAACTCTCGCAACCTCGATCTGGCAAAATACTACAACCCTAGATTCACAGAGGTCCTCACAGGATGATTCTGGGACATATAGAGGAGCCTTGTGGGACAACTCGTGCTCAACCCATGGGGGTGTCTCCTTTCCCAACTGCACAAAACCCTCCTAGCACCTATAGATATGATGACCGACCTCCTCTAGAAAAATGCCACAAACCCCTGTGCAAGCCTATATACCTCCAAACTCTTTCCAAGATGAAACAAAACACCATAATGAACTAAAATGAGTACTCTGGATGAATCCTCCTCCTAGTCTAGATAGGGTGGATATTTCACCACCAAAACTAAACTGAGATGGAAGGAGTTTTCTAACTCCTAACCAAAACTTGGCTCAATGAGCACATCAACAAGAGATCATAAAACATAATTCCAAAGAGACGGGTTATCCCTCTATTTATCCTCCATTTTTACCTTCTATATATTTCCCTTTTTTGAGCAAATCAAAACCTTACTTGATTTTCCCTCCAATTCCAATTAAATACAATTATTTATTTTATTTAATGTCACTTTTAGGATTTGTTATTATTTTAATCCAGCGACATCAAATAAACCTCCTTGATTCCATTTTTTCTTATTGAATATACCCTACAAGAATCATATAGGATATTGAGTCATCCTCCGCAAATTGGAAGGGGACATTACAGGCCTCCCTTCCCAATATTTCTTGTCCTCAATCAACTCCAGATCAGGGTGTTGTAATATCTACTCTCCTTCCAAGGTAGCATATTTTGTGGGTAATCCTCTCCATACAACCAAGTACTCTTGAATGATCCTACTCCTCATCCTTCATTCCCTGACATAAAAAATCCTCTTGAGAGCTAGAACCAAATGCCATTCCTCATATACTAGATCCTGCCACCCTATGGTAGCTCCATCTCATATGCTACTTCCCCAACTCTCCCTATCACTTTGTAGGGTCCATAAAAACTGAGTCTTGAGATTGTCTACACCAATCTTATTTAGTGAAGATTGTCTATAAGGCTGAAATCTAAGAAAGAATAGATATTCAACCTCAAAGTTGTGTTCTACCCTGTGCCTATTTGTGTACATATTTTGTTTATTCTGAGCGGCTTGCAGATTATCCTTCAGGACTTTCAAGATGTCCTTAATTTTCTACAACCATTCTTTGGCCTTGGGTGCTCTGCTCTCTCTAAATTCCAAATCCAAAACATATTGAGTGCCATAACCATACAATGCCTTGAATGGAATCATGTTGATGGACATGTGATGAGTGGTATTTTAGAAATGTTCCCCAATGTGCAACCACTTTATCCATGCATGATGCTTCCCTGACACATAGTTCCTCAGATACCCCTCAATCCATTTTTTTACTATCTCGGTATTCTCATATTTCTAGGGGTGATAGATAGTACTTGGTTTCAACTATGTCCCAGATAACCTGAATAGATCCTACCAAAATACACTGAGAAACCTGTTATCCTAGTGACTGACTATGTTTCTCGGAAGACCATGAAGTATGAACAACTCCTTGAAGAATAGGTCTACGACCTATTATGCATTTTACTCTGTAGGAATGGAAAACAAGTGTGCATATTTAGTAAATATTTCCACTACCATGTAGATATAGTCCCTGTCATGCACCTTTGGAAATCCTATGATGAAGTCAATGGAAATGTTATCCCACTTCTGCTCCAGAATCAGAAATGGATGAGGCAATCCTGCATGATGTGTGAACTTTGACTTGTTATACTGGAAACTCATTCACTCTCTCACATGACAAAGTACATCCCCTTTGAGACCATTCCATGAGAATCTCTCCCTCGCCTATTTGTAGGTCTTCAGATACCCTAGTGCCCTGCTAGTGGTGCGTTATGTATTTCCCTCAAAATATTATCCTTTAGTGTGGACTCAGGGAAACAATAAATCATTTCTTTGTAGTAGATGATTTCATCCACTACCCTGTACCTATCATCCTAAATAATTCCCTCCATCGGCTCACAAGAGAAGGTATTCTTGGAGTATTCCACCAAGAGAATGGACTTCCAGTCTATTGAGATCCCTATCATGGAGAAGGCTATAGGTATCTTGGATAAGGTGTCAACAACTATATTATTATTCCCCTTTACATACTCAATTTCAAAATCATATGAATGCACCTTACTCACCCATTTTTGTTGTCTCTCATTCCAGTCCCATTGCTCTAAGAAATATCTCAAGATGTTGTCGTCAGTCCTAACCACAAAGCGTCATCCTACTAAGTACTATCTTAATTTGGCCAATGCATGCATGATGGCCAACATCTCCTTATAATAGATCGAATAGATATTCTCAGGCTCTCTTACATTTCTTCTCTCAAAAGCTCTTGAATGTCGATTCTGCATCAATATTGCTTCTATCCCCTCGCTAGATGTGTCACACTTGAGAACAAAAAGGTACATAAAATTTGGGAGTGCTAACACTGGAAAAGTGCTCATCACCCTATTCATTCTATTGAATGTTACCTATGCTTCCTATGACCATTGGAATTCCCCATTCTTAGTTAGGTATATCAATGGCACAGCCAGTTGTGAAAATCCTTTCAAAAATTTTCTGTAATAGCTACATATCCTGAAGAATCGTTGCAGATATGTGATTGTCTTGGGGGTGGGACAGTATAATATGGTATGGATATTCTCCTAATGCACCTTTACTCCCTTAACACATATCACATTCCCTGGATAGAGGATCTTTGTGAACCCAAAATCACACTTTTCCTCCTTGGAAAAAAGCAACTTCTCCTACACAATGGTGAGAATCTCATCCACATGCCTCAGATGTTCCTCCCACATTATGTTGTAGATCAAAAGATTGTCAAAGAACACCAGTAAGAATTTCCTCAACTATTTGTTGAATATATGTTTCATGCAGGACTGAAAGGTAGATAGTGCATTAGTCAACCAAAAGGGCATGACTAGAAACACATAGTTCCCATAGTGACACCTAAATGAAGTCTTATGGATATCCTCCTCTCTGACTCGAATCTAGTGGTATATTGATCGCAAATCAACCTTTGAAAATTACACCACCCCATACAATTCATCAATCAAATCATCAATCCTGGGTACTGGGTATCGGTTTCTTATGGTCTTCTTGTTTAGTGACCTATAGTCTATGCACATCCTCATAGTGCCATATTTCTTCTTCACCAAAAAAATCGAAAAAGCAAAAGGACTAGAGCTACGATTGATATGTCCCATATCTAGCAATTTCTTTATGGCCTTCTCTATTTTTTTCTTGATTCTCTTCGGATTCCTGTAGGGGGTGGTGATCACAAGCTTTGACCCCACTTCTAGATCAATGACATTCTCAAATCCTCTGTCAGGTAGTCTCCTTACTGGAAATGGATAAAACACTCTTTCATGCTTTCCAAGTAATGTCTGGATACCCACAAGATAATTTTGGCAATCCTATGATGGATTCTCCATGGTGATCAGGAACTTTGTTGTGCAAGCCATGTCCCCGTGTCTAAAAAGGGCCTCCATGCGCTAGTTAGACACAATCCTGGGGGAACCTATTGACATACCTCTTAGGATTACTCGTTGTCAACCCTTTTTCTTGCAACTACATCCTCATGTCCTAATAATTCATGTGGATATATCCCAATGATTACATCCACTAAAATTACAACGTCACATGAGTATATGCTAGATCCAGAACATAAAATTCATTGATCAACGTATAATTTCCCAATGTTACTTCCAATCCTCTAATCCTCTGAGTAAACATCATGTTGTAACCATCTACTACTACCACATTTAATCCCTCAAAATCTTTCACATATATTTTTCTCTTGGTGACAAGTGCAACATCAATGAAATTGTGGGTGGCTCCACCATCAACCAATGTTGTAACCCTCTACCCCTACACAATACCTATGACCATGAAAGTGTAATATTTAGGGACTCTTGAGAGTGTCACAATGGTCACTCCCTTAGGGATATTCTGCAATGGTGCATGTTATATAGCATGTGATGGCTCCCCACTTTCTTTTCTGATACCCTCATCATCTGATCCAGATTATTTTCAACACGAACTGAGAGCGGAAATATAATAAATAAATGCACAGAGATATTGCGGATATCCAATAATATAACATAAATGTATCAAATATGCAACCATAAAAACAAAGATAAAATAATACACGATTTCTATTAATGAAATAGATGTACAGAGACTGTAAAAATACAAAGTGAAAGACTCGCTAGAATGGTGGCAACTTATCTCTGAAAAGAGATGTGACGACTACTCGCATTCGCAAGAAGATGATTACAATGAGGCTTTAAAGACCTTTTCACAATAAACAGGAATGTCAAAAACCCTAGACATCAAAAAACCTAACCCTAGGAGATGAAGCGCCAAAATTCATGTGGGCCCCGTTTGGGTAAGTTAGTGCATCAACTTCTCGGGGTCGCAACTTTTTCATAAGATCTTTGTTTTAGGTGCACAATATCACGTTGGAAAGGTATCGTCAAGGAGATTCATTTTGGGGGCTCAATCATTCCTTCGACTATCATTGAGAAGATCGATCCCAAAAAACCTTCATTTAGGCCCTCAAAATGGCCCCGAAAGTAAAAAATTGTTGAAAATAGTAAATTGTCAAAATTGTCAAAATTGTCAGAAAACTGTTTTGAGCCAATTGGAAAAGGTGGGTGGCCACTAATATCCACCTAGATCAATCCTCCCTCCTTAGGAAGCAATGGTCTCCATTGTGTTGAGTGCCTGGGGGAGAGGAAAAACCATTTGCTGAATCTACAACTTGATGAGTTGCTTTCCTTGTTGGAGAACTTGTGTTGTGTAGCTTGTTGAAGGTTGTCACAAACAAGTGGCTAGAAGGGTTGGACCTTTTTAACCAGTCTAGATACATGAGATTCCTATGTGCAAAGGAGTCTTTACACTTTTTTGCAATCTTGTCGACCTGCTTCTGTTGGATATAAGGTGCTTGGGCTGAGGCTGTAGTGGTTGCAGTATCCTTCTGTTCACCTTTTGAACAGATTGTGAAGAAGTTGAATTTTGTAATATGAGATAATACCTCATGACATTGTTTAGGTGGAATAATAGTCGGAACTACCTCTGGTATTTTGTAGAGATGACCCCCCAGAGAAACAATGACACTGCGGGGTCAACACTCATAAACAACATGGAACTTCCACATATATGGTTGGCCTAAGAGAACATCACAGACATCTAGTGGGGAAACATCACATAATACCTCATCCTTGAAGGGTTGGATGTTGTATGAAAATTGACACTATTGGATGACACAGAGATCTTGTCCCTGGCGAAGCCACCCGATGTTATATGGTCGTGGGTGTGGTGTTGTCAATAATCCCAACTGTTTGACGACCTCTGCGGAGATGATATTCTTCTGTCTTCCTCCATCAACAATAAAATTTAGTGGGGTACCCTTCACCCACATCTGTGAATGAAAAAGGCACTCCCCCACTTCAGGATCTATTGGTTATTCTGGTTGAATTGTTGTGGTCGCGACAATAGCAGTAGGGTCTGCGTCGATGATCTGTCTTTTACCATTATTTTCATATTCAAATTATGAATCAGGGTTCATCTCATTTTCTTTGATCTCGGCCACCAATGATTGTTTTGAGCAACATTCTATTGGGATTAGACGAACATAGAAATCTTAATTTAAACAAAAACATTAATTTTTATCAACTGTTTACTTTCGTTTGAATTATGATTATGTTTTCTTCTTTTTCTCATTAGAAATCATTTTAACAAAATCATTTGGTAGGTTTAATTAATTAAATTATTTTATTAGTTTGCATCTCATTTCAAAATATTTTTTTTTTTTTTCTATCTATCATTTGTTTGATTTTGTGAAAACCCAAAATTAATATTTTTCTCCTCTCCATCAACTTGAATCTTCTAGAATTTTAATATCATATTTGAAAGGAAAATATAAACAATATTTGTTTAAAACTTATAGTTAGTTTAAATTCATTTTAATTTTATTGTTCTAGATTTTGTTTTATTCACAATTTTTAGGTTATTAATCTGGTTTCTTTTTGTTTCACAGGTTTCTATTATCATTTATTTGGTATAGATCTGATCATGGCTTGATTTTATTATCTAAATACGTTCAAGATAATTGATCCAAAAATAATATTGGATTGTTGCAAATAATTTATGAGTAACAACAAATAAGATTTGGAAATGTGTTCAAGAACAGACACACGATTTTGTGGGATTGATTGTAGACAAACCATGAGGAAACTGAAGAAACAGTTGAAAACCCATCTGCAAAATGGACCCATTTAGCTTTCTCATGATCTTTTTGCCAAAACAATGCACGATTTGAGAGATATTGTTGTCTCTTTACGAGACAAATTTCAGGTGGTAGAAATTATTAGTGACGCCCAGACTGTTCATTCATGGCATAAATATATGAGAAAGTTTAGAGCCCAAGGGGATAGAGGAAATTGAGAAGAGGATTTTTGTCCTTTTTTTTTTGTATATTATTTCTTTTGTAAACTTTTTTCTTTTCAAATGGAGTAACGAATGGTTCGAATCTTTGGGAGAATGGACCAGTATTTTCGAAGAAGAATATGGAATTCCAAGTTGCTTAATGGCTTATGTCTTGTGAGTAAAATGGTTTTTTTTTTATTATAATATCTTCATATTCTTTTAGTAATTGATTATGCATTGATTTAATCTAGCTTTAGTTTGTTTTATCAATACATGGTTAATTGTTATCATTTATGTATTAATTTTTTCAATCTTTAAGAGTCTATTATCCCAAAAAAAACATTTTGGAGCTTATGATGAACTTATTATACTGAAACTATATGGGATACATTTTACTCTTTCGATTTTTCCCTTTTGTAGACTGCGCAATGTTAATATTGTTTCTCATATAATTTTTTAATATGAAACTTTATTTGTATTGAACCAGTTTTAGACTCTTCTGCATATAATTTTTCATGTTATGTTTTAATTTATATGGTTCATTATATTTTGGTTCCTTTAATATCTATGGCTGATCATCTATTGATACATTTTGAGTTTATTTCTAATGTTGGATAGTTGATAATACCACTTGTTGAGGATTGAAGTTTATTTCACTTTTAGCTATTGGACATTTTAAAGTCACACGAGATAAAATTTATTTGTCTTTCTGTCATCACAGATCCGTTCCAAAACTTTAAAGGCTTCCTTGATTTGTTTCAAGAAGTATTGTTCTTTCTTTTGTCATAGATTTATACTTGACACAAGTTAAGTGGAGCTTATACAAACACATAAAGACAAATATAGTTTAGTACTGCTGATCGACGAGATGTTAGTTAACTTATTATTTATTTAATTTGTTGATTTGTGAATTAAAAGTGATTGCATCATTTAAACATTAATTTTCTTTGTCTATTTTCGTTATATCATTTACAATATTACTCATTCATTGTTTATTTGGTATTTAGAGTAATAGAATAATTTTGTTTATATTTAATCTTGTTTAGATCCATTATCTTAAAACAATTATTTTCACAAGGCTTTTCTTAAACCTTGTAAATTGTATATAGCTATTGTACATAAACATTGTTAGTTAAGCATTTGTAATTAAAGTGTTGATTGTTAGAGTTGTACTTTTATTTAGTTCACATCTTTTAGTTGTTTTAGGATCTTAGTTGGCTAACGAAGCCATAAAACCCATCAGGGTAGATTATACCAAATGGCTTGGGTTAAATAGACAACCCCGGTCTGGATCTTCCCTTCTCATTGATGATGTGTCATAAATGTTCGTCAACACATTTATCGGTGTTGTGTTAGGGGATTTTGTAGAAATCACACCAATTTTTCGGTGTCCTTCTTTGTCTTCTTGTGACTCTTCTTTTCCTGTGGCTTAGACTAGTTTTCTTAAAGTTGTTTGTTAGGGTCATCTTTCTCATACTTTGGTTGTTGTGGATTTTCATATCCAAACTCCCATTGCTTTGGTGCCTAAATTTTTGTTTGATTTTAATAGCATATCGATATGCATCACCGAGTGATGAGAGCTCCAGAAAATCCATTTCAGTTTGGATGTATTTGTGTACATCCCCGCAGTATTTCAAAACCAAATGTCCCTCGGAGTCTTTGATACCCATCTTGGTGCGCAAGGTATGGAAGGTATTGGTTAACTCCGACACTGTTTGGCCCCTCTCTTGCCACAATGTGGTCCATCTCATGAACTGGTCCTTATAGTTTCCAACAGGGTAATACTGTTCCTTTACCGCATCCACAAAAAAATCCCAAGTGGGCTCGACCCCATATATTCCAGACTCTTCTGTGGAACTTTGCTCCCAGTAAGTTTCCCACCAATGTTTCACATGGGGGAGAGCCTCAAGGAGTGCAAAGGTGATGTTTTCTCTGTCGTAAAAATAGTGAACAGAGAAATAACCTTCAAGCAGATTTAACCATTTTTCTAGGGCATCCGCATCTATCTGACCTTCAAATACAGGAATATCAAAATTAACCTGTACCTTAAAAGGAGAGGTGCTTCCAAAGTGGTTGTTTGATGAAGATGTGTCTATTTCTATTAGCATACATTGAAGGAAGTGGTAAAAATTCTCCATCATTCCGTCCCTCTGTCGCATGAGAGCTTGCTCAAGCAGCAGATTGATAAAATCGTCTGCTCCATTGTTTTTTTTTCTTCCACCATGGAGGGTTTCTTGGGCGTGTGAGAGTGATTGTTTTCAAGAGAGACAATCTCAAGATCTGACTTGATATACTCAGACCTCGTCGGGGATATGTACCGAGAAAATGATCAAGAGAAGCCTGCTCTAATACCACTGATCCCGATTATTTTTGGCATGAAATGAGAGAAAAGATATAATAAAGAAATGCATAGAGATATTTCGGTTATCCAATAATATAATAGAAATGTATAAGATATGAAACCATAAACAAAGAGATACAATAATACACGATTTCTATTAATGAAATAAATGTACAGAGACTGTAAAAATACAGAGTGAAAGGCTCGCTAGAATGGTGGAAGCTTATCTCTGAGAAGAGATGTGATGACTACTCACATCCATAAGAAGATGATTACAATGAGGATATTAAGGCATTTTTACAATAAACAGAAATTTTAAAAACTCTAGAAATCCAAAAACCTAACCCTAGGAGATGAAGCACCAAAAGTCATGTTAGCCCCGTTTGGGTAAGTCAATACATCAACTTCCCGTGGTCGTAACTTTTGCATACAATCTTTGTTTTAGGTGCACGATAGCCTGTTGGAAAGGTATCTTCGAGGAGATTCATTTTGGGGCTCAATCATGCCTTCGGCTATCATTGAAAATATCTATCCCAAAAAACCTTCATTTAGGCCTTCAAAATGGCCTCAGAAGTTAAAAACTGCTAAAAATACTAAATTACCAAAATTTCCAGAAAATTGTTTTGAGCTAGTTGGAAAAGGTGGGTGGCCACCGATGTCCACCTCAATAATCATTGCTATCATCCTCCTCATTATAAAATACCTCAACATAATGGACTTTACCTTTTCCCATACATTGATGACTAGGTTTCCATGACTCCTTGCAACTGTAGAAGAGTTTATTTCTCCTTAGTTCTCGTTGAGTCTCCTCATCCATCCTGTATGTCCCTATCCATGAATTATTGGGAAGCTTCATCTCCTTACGCCCTTGAGGGGTGAGTGGTTGTTTTGGTGCCTTATTCAAGACTACATCCCTCATGTCCTGGGTTCTCATGATAGCTTCTTGTAATGTGGTTGGTATAAATGCCTTCACCCATACTCTCATGGGTTCATCTAGACCCTCCGTGAATAGCATCACTAGCCTTTGTTGAGTAATATTTGTCACCATAAATTCCATCCTTTGAAAATATGTGATGTATGCTTCTGGTGTACCTATTTACATCAATTGTGCTAATTCCCTGAAGTGTATCTCAAGGTCCTTCTTTTCGAATCTATCCATAAAAATTTGAGTGAAGTCCACATATGAAGTGATGTTGGCATGCCCTAGAGTCACCATCTCATGATACCACCATTTATGAGATTCTCCTTCCAAGTGAAGGGTGGAATACTTAATTTCTTCTTCCTCGACCATTGGGTTACGTTGGAGGTAGGTGTCCAACTTATGTACCCATGCTCTGGTCATGCTCTTAATGAGCCCATTGAAGGGTGGATAGTCAACCTTCCCACCTTGCGCATGAGGTCAAATTTATGTTGGCTATGTGATCCTATATTTTACTCCTTAGGTCTATACTTCTGTTTGAGGTCACGTAAGTCATTATAGGAAACTTTCACATATATATCTTCATCTATCCTCTCATACTCCCTGTATGAGGTGTTAATATCAATCCCATGATCTGGCTCCTCTTGTGCTCCTATAGGATACCCTATCAAGAAATGTGGTAATAAGGGCCTAAGGATCCTTAGACTCCTTCTCTGATCCGGGGTATGGTTAATTCTACTTTATATGAGTGTTTTTTCACACCAATGGGATCCACTAGGTCCACCTTGACCTATACCATTTGTATTCCCATGTTAGCGCACTAGTTGTGTGAGCACTTCAAGGGTCTGTTGTTGGAACCTTGATGTCTCTTCTTGTCTTTGGGATGTCTCATTTTATCCCTTGACCATATCTCTTAATATTTGTAGCAAAGTCCCTTCAGGGTTGTCTCCCATGCTTCCCTTTGGATCTGACTATGATCGGTTTTCTCTTTTTTCTCTTTCCGGTGACTCTCGATAGGTCTGTCCTTCATGCCCCTTTCTCCTAGGAATCAATGTAGTCACAAGATGGTAGAATCACCAGCTCTTATACCATTGTAATGTCCCCAACTAGGCTAGGTGGGGATATATTGTTTTCTTATGTCCCAAATTGTTATATCTTGTTATGTAAAACCGCCAAATACTTATATTAATGGTGTTGTTAACTTTTTTCAAACAATTTACTTAGATAAGAATATTGACAAACACGTTGCATGCATCCATTACACAAGAAATAGAGCAGATAACCATGGCATCTTATTATGGATGGAAACTCCAAAAAATCTCTTCAATAAAATGATATCTAATGGTTGTAATAACAGTTGTAGAATACTCGTAAGCACAAAAATATAATGGTTACCAAGTAGCTACAACGTATACTACATAAAAAAATAAGAAAACCTGGAATGATGGAAAATATATGATGTCCAAGGCTCTCTAAGCTTGATCCTCCTCTTCCCATTGTAACCCTCGCAAGCCCGATCCGACGAACTACTGCAACCCCATATTCGTGAAGGTCCTCCTGGGTCGACTGTGGGATTTCTAGTGGGGCCTCATGGGACAACTTGTGCTCAACCCATGGGGGTGTCTCCTTTATTAGCTATGAAAAACCCTCATGGCACATGTAGATTCGACCAGACTCCTCCAAAAAAATGCCACAACCCCCTGACAAGTTGATATACGTCCAAACTCTTTCCAAGATGAAACAAAACACCACAATGAACTAAAATTATGACTCTAGATGAATCCTCCTCCTGGTCTAGCTAGGGTGGATATTGCACCACCAAAATTAAACTGAAATGGAAGGATTTTTCCAACCCCTAACGAAAACTTCGCTCAACTAACATATCAACAAGAGATCATAAAACATAATGCCAAAGAGAAGGGTTACCCCTCTATTTATCCTCCCTTTTGACCTTCTAGATCTTTTCCCTTTTTGAACAAATGAAACCCTTACTTTATTTTCCCTCCAATTCCAATTTAATATAATTATTTATTTTATTTAATGTGACTTTTAGGATTTGTTATTCTTTTAACCCAATGACATCAAATAAACCTTCTTGCGGTGGATTGGAACCATTATACACTAAACTTATAACCTACAAGAGTCGTATAGACTATTGAGTCATCCTCTTGTGGTGGATTGAAACCATTATACACCCATGTCTTACACAAGGTAACGTAGAATGAAGGGGCCAAGTTACTCCAGTATGAAAAAAGGTTGCAATAACCAATTACTTCAAAGGTATTTTTTTTTACCTTAAAGTCCTAAGAAAACATTTATATCTCATATTGGAGTTTTTCCAATGCAAGATCAATGAAAGATGATTGTATTATATAAGCTTGTGAAATATTTTAGCATCATAATTATTACTATTTATACATATCCATTATTAACTTAAGGTATATTGGATTATTTTCATTTAATAATTTATAACAGAAGTTAGTCGATTATCTTCCTTTAATAGTTTATAATAGAAGTTATAGACGTTAGAAGAATATGTTTTTAATAGAAATTGTTCAATGAGTCATGTTTTCTACCACATTTAAATTGGAATCTTACATCAATGGTTGATTGAAAACAAGAAACAAATTGCATGTGACACAACAATGAAAATCCTAGCACACCATTTATCGATTAAGGTTGATGAATTCATATGTGATGCAACACCTTTGAACACAAGTGTTTTGAACAACCATTCTCGTGGGTGATCCAAAAAGGATCCAGAGAAAGCTAAGAATAACTCATAACTCGCAGAGGAAACTCAAGACACTAAGAATGACTTCAACAGATAGAGAAAGGGAAAAAAATAAAAATTTCCCAACACTCTGTGAAAATGGCATGATCACGAAGAGCGCGTCGTAATATTTCCAACGATGTAAATAGATCGTCAAACAGAGTTACGGATCGAAAGATAATCATGGTCAAAGTTTTGGTCAACCTAGCCCAGTGAGCAGGGATGAGTCAACATCCATACTACTGATGTCATCATCAATACAGATGACATCATCATTCATACAACATATGTGGCAAGCACAAAGGGTGACACGTGTCATCATGATTACATGGCAGCACGAGAGGCTGCCACGTGTCACTCATTTTTGGAATTTTTGGGCCGACTTGTGGGTCAATGAAAAGTTGACACGTGGAAGTCTATACATGACATGTGGCATCTATACACTACATGGCAGGCTGACATTGCATCTATACAACATGTGGTAGGGTGACGTGGCACACAGGTGACGTGGAAAACTAACTATACAACAAGGTGACGTGGACCAATGTTTGGCTACCATGTGGCCTAGTCATGGGTTGCCACATGGTAGTGTGAAAATGCCCAATGACGCCCAGCAACCAGAAATTCAATATTATATATATATATATATATATATATAATGCCAAATCTGGGGTGGTTCCCTCAGATTGGCTGCATATTCCAACTGCCCACCATTTTAGTATTCACTCCACCAAATGTAGTTGCGTGCCAAAAAAAATGTTGTAACAAGAGGGGTGGCCTGCGGTTTTGACCCCGGGACCTCCGCCTAACCCACGACCTAAAATAGCCTCCGTCGACCATTAGGCCAACGACCTCATTTATTCATAACCGCCTAGATTTTTATATAAAAAGGAGTTTATGTCAGTGTACATGAGGATGAACCAAGGGCATGACCATATGAACAGGGAATGAATTTCGAGAAATTTTTCCAATCATTAGTTGTAGGTGTAGGCACGAAAATTGAGGCAAGATTTTCCTTGGGTCTGAAAGTGTCAGACTCGGATCGAGGCATGGAGATAGTCATTTTTAGGTAATTCAACACCACAAATGCAGTGGTGATGTTTGTTTTATGATATGAGCAAACATTTTGTAGATTAACTCCAGAATGAGGTATACTTATGTATTTTTCCCAATTCTTTTGTGGAGTTAATAAAGAGGGCTACCCATTTGAGAGAAGGACCTGGAGACGTAGTCCACCAGGGATGGACTCCGTTATCAATTTTTTGTGTTCATATTGCATGTTTATGTCTCTTTCCTTTTGAGCTTTTCCTTCTTTATGGTATACTTTACTTTATGCTCATTTAATACAATTCTTTAATAAGTCACCGAATGAAAAGATCCTGGATCATGTTGGTATCAAAGCAGTTGTCTTTGATTTGAATTTTTGAGTATGAATGCTTACTAGGGCCAAGCATAAATAGGGTGAAGGAACTCTTAATACTTTCAATCTTCAAGTTGGTCACACATCCTAAAGGAAGAAAATGACAGAAGACGACAAGTGTGATGAACAAGAGAAAAACTTTCACATGGTCTTTTATCGCATGTCAGAAATGGTCAAACGAATGTATGGAGATTACAAGAAGAGGATGAAGAAGAAAGGGAAGAAAAATGAAGCACACACAGATGATTATGCTTCAGTAAACCAGGGGATGGAGGAGATCCTTCTGAGCCTCCATCTTCATCTTCAAGTTCTAGTTCTTCTTCCTCTAAGCATTCTCATCGTTCTAGCCATAAATCCTCTTTTAAGAAACCATTATTAAAACTTGATGTAAAATTTGTTTTACCTATGTTTAATGGAGATGTTAATCCTTAAAATCTAGATAATTGAATCCGACAAGTTGAAGTATATTATCGTGTTCAACATATTGATGAAGAGGAAGTTAAAGTGCAACTGGATTCTCTTCGGTTGGAAGGCACCACTCTCGTATGGTGGGAGAGAGCTTCGGGAAAGAAGTAAACATGGTAATATTCTTTCCTCATGGTCGAAATTTAAATCAAATATAATAAAACAGTTCTATCCATTAGGGTATTTATATACAGCGATGATGGAATGGAAAATTTTAAGGCAAAGTAAAGGTCAAGTTGTACAAAGTTTCATAGAAGAATTTAGGAAGAAATCTCTAGCATTGAACATTCCTTTGGATTCTTATGAAACTTTAATGAAGTATATTGGTGCACTTCACAGTTATATTCATAAGATTTTTCTCTTGTTTAACCCACTAGTCTTGACGAATTTTGTGTGCAAGCCACTCACCTTGAGAACAGGGGGAAACATGTTCAAGAATATACCACGAAGAAACCTTCCAATTTCCCACATAAATATTTCAAGAAGTTTAAAAGGAATGACAAGAAGATCGCTACAGTAATTGGAGAAGGAGGAAAACCATCTTTCACTTATTGCAAGAAGAATGGTCATGATGAAGAACATTGTTGGAAACTGCATCCAGAAAAGAAACCGAAAAATTTCGGTGGAAAGGGAAAGACGAAGACTGTTGCTACAATGCATCAAGATCTTGGTTCTGATGTAGGAGATGAAGGAAATATCATAGCGGTTGGAGTACAAGGTAAATATTCCCTTCATGCTATTTCAAGTTCCAATGATAAATCTCATGTTGATGAATGAAAGAGGAATGAGTTATTTCATATACAAGTTGTATCTAAACATACTAAGATAGATACATTATTTGATCTGGGTTCCCATGTTAACTTAATATCTAAAGCACTTATCAAGAATATGGGTCTTGAAATGAAACCACATCCAAAGCCTTATCCTCTTGGTTGGATATGTGATAAAGAAAAACTTAATGTCACCAAACAATGTAGGATCAGATTTGTTATTGCTTCAAAATTAATTGATGAACTGGATTTGGATGTTGTACCACTTGATATATGTGGCACAGTGTTGGGAAGTCCTTATATTTATGATATAAAAAAAATCTTATTTCGTCAGGAGAATAAATACCACCTTGCTAAGGGGGGAGTGGAATATATTGTTAGAGCTCACAACATGAGGGTAAATACAACACTTGTTAGTGCAGGAAAAATGAAAAAACTCATAAACACTAATAAGAGATATCTACTCATGGTCGTAAGAGTGAAAGATGTTGGGACATCCGACTCTTTCCAAGGATGTGATATGTCTCATAAAACTGAATTAATTGATATTGTTTCTAAGTATGATGATACTTTTCAGGAACCAGATGGATTACCTCCTAAGAGGGAAATCCAACATGAGATACATCTTCAACAGGATTCTCTTCTTCCTAATGTGGGCATGTACATGATGTCAGTTGTGGAGATGATGGAGATCAAGAAGTAGGTGCGGGGCTTATTGGATCAAGGGGTCATCAGGCCCTATTCATCTCCTTGTGGTTCTCCAATCGTGATGGTGCCAAAGAAATCTGGCACATGGAAAATGTGTTTCGATTACCAGGCCTTAAATAAAATCACGGTGAAAAATCAGTACCCTCTTCCTTGTCTAGATGATTTACTTGATCAATTGAAGAATGTTGATTATTTCACTAAGTTGAATTTGCGCAGTGGATATCATCAAACTAGGATCGCATAGTAGGATGCATGGAAGACTGCCTTTAAAACTAAACAAGGATTGTTTGAGTGGTTAGTTATGTTGTTCGGGCTTTGTAATGCTCCGACAACTTTCATGCGTGTGATGAATGATGTATTCAGGCCTTTCCTAGATGACTTTGTTGTTAGGATATTTAGACACTTCGGAGTTAGTTAAGATCTACTTGGTCTAATATGTCGTTAGGTAAAATTATGTTTCTTAGTGTGTTTCTTAGTATGCATTAGTATGCATTTGTAGTTAGGAAATTTGACGGTCACGATATGTTCCCGACATAGAGTGATCTGATGGTTCATACTCTCATCGATCTTAACGACCATTGATTTGTGGATTAACACCTGATTGGTCTATGATATCTATTTAAAGAACATGGAGGGTCATTTGTCGATGATCGATTGTGAGAAAATCTCGTGTAAAATGTCTCTATAATATTTTTCTTTGCATTAATAAACACCTCCAAGTGGCCGTGTTGGTTGGGGTCATGGATGTTTCCCCGTAGGGGTTTTACAATGTGAAAACATCGGTGTGTTGATCTTTGATCTGGTTATGTGAGTGGTTACTGAAGGTGTTCATCCTCTGTTGGAATAACTGTGTTGTCGAACATGGTATCAGAGCTTGTTTGAAGACCCGCTCCTGTTGTAGATTGAGATCGTAAAGCCGAGTTGTCTCATCTCCATTTTTGTTAAGCCCTAATATTGGCTCATTACCCCTTAATTGGGGCATATTATATTAATAATGTTATTTTATTTATGTCATCTTTAGGCCATTAGTTGTAATTATACGTCCTAGTCTCCTATATATACCAAGGAGACATTTTCATTTTGAATCATCTTGTATTTGAACATTTAAGTGGGGTAAAAGGAGGTTTCCCCCTCGAAGAGGCTTATTATCTGAAACTATCTCTTTTTCAAGGAGTTGAGTACTTTTCCTGAGGTTTTTCTATGCTATATTGATGTTTGGTTCTTAACATATGGTATCAGAGCTCAAGGTCTTGGGGTTTCGCTTCTACATCTGAGACACCGTGGAATTTTCACTATAAATTTTTTTCTACAACGTTTCAGAAGGAACGGATTGGAGGATATTTAGTAGACAGATCAAGGTACATTGGGTTCAAAATTAAGCTCCTGAGGCCTTATACTTTCGGAGATACAACCTGTACAAGATAGGGTTCTGGAATCATCTTGAAATGAGTCATTGCGGAATTTTTGCTATAAATTTTTTTTGTAATGTTTCAGACCCTGAAATCTAGAGACCATTTACAGAAATTAGTAAGGTATATGTGGTAAAAAGTTAAGCTTTTGTGTCATCTTAAATTTGTAGATACACCTTGTGTAAGATAGGGTATCTGACTAGTCCTATTGACTAGTCTCAGGAAGGTGTTCCAGGTAAAACAATCATAACTTCTTTCTAGAGTATCCAAATTGAGTGGGACTGGTTTCATTGGATTTTGGATAGTCTATGGTATTTTGGGTGCGAGTTTCAAAATTTGATATCAATTATTTTGTGCAAGGCATGCTATACAAGTGAGATCTCCTGGAAAGGCCAAAAATCGGCAAGTTGTGAGAAAGTTACAGTAAATTCCACTTGGAATATCCAATTTTGATCAGACCTATGGCATTGCATAGAAGAAATATTAGAGAACTACCTAAAAGAAAGTTTCATACCCAGAAGGGCCGAAACTTGGGAGATAGAATAGAATAAATATTGTCTAGCAGAACCGCCACAAAATCAAGATTCAAAAGTGATACTTGGACAACATGCCACCAAAAAATGGACCTTATACACCAAATAAGCCTCCAGAAAATCATAATTGGACTCTTGATGAAGGTGAAGAAATTCGTAGGGACATAAATGAACTACAAAAGAAGATGGATACAATGGAAGCTAAGTTGGATATTAAGATGGATTCAATGGAAGCTAAGTTCATGGATTCAATATAAGCTAAGTTGGATACTAAGATGGATGGATTAAAAGGGGAGATCATAGAAGTATTGAAAAATTTCGTAACAGAGAAGACACCCAAAATTGAAAATGCATCCCATGAAATTCATGATGAGGACACAAGGAAGGTGAATCAAGAATGGAGAAACTCCAACTTTGGTTTGAAGACCAACCACGTTCCTAAGATTGATATGAGGAAGTTTGATGGCAAGGACCCAATCACATGGATACTTCAGATGGAGCAATTCCTTGATCTCCATAATGTGCCACATACACAAAAGGTACAAATTGCTTCTTTATATTTAGAACCTAATCAATTTGTTTGGTATCGATGGCTTTGTTCTCGCAAATCACTCGTCACTTAGACAATTTTCACGGAAGAAATGATAGCACACTATGAGGATACAAGGAGCAATACCTTCTTTAGCCAATTGATAAATCTCAAGCAAAAGGGTTCAGTTACCGAGCACATTGAGAACTTCCAAATATTGAATATAAAGGTAACCGATATTC